>CAJNJA010018068.1:0-10416 GCA_905231915.1 Symbiodinium necroappetens | reverse complement strand
AACCCTAAAACCCTAAACCCGAAGAAACCTAAGGAGCTTCGGTTGGGGTCTGGAGCGTTGAAAACAGAGCTCCGAATAAGTGAACATAAACACGGTTTAGGGTTTCAAGGGTTTAGGGTTTAGGGCCTAGTTAGGGTTTAGGGTTTAGGGTTTAGGGTCCGCAAATTTGGGTACCTTATTTTGGGGTCCTTATAATAAGGATCCTACTATGTAGGGTGCTATATTCGGGTCCCCTATTTTCGGAAACCCCCATATGGAATACCCAGACCTTCCAACATTCCTTATTTACGAAGGAATATACTTTAAACCATCTTTAAGGTATGGTCCTTACTCAAAGGATTTTGGAAGTCTGGGTAGAATCGATTAAGAGTTGTCAACAATTGTAGTCTCCGTCTAATTCTACTATGATCTATGCGTATCCAGCCCCATTCCAAGTAGAACGGGCGCCATATTCAAACCCCTAGAACCTGAAACGCCCAATTCTAGAACACTTACAAACCCTTACCCTAAACCCTAAACCCTACACCTTAGCAGATCCTTAAAGGAACCCAGTATATTGCTCTCGGCCTGTACTAAGACCTGCTCTGTGGCTGGATCCATATGCTGATTGTTCAGCATGTCCAGATTGTTGTTCAGCCTGGGCATGCAGGTTTAAGGGTTTTTTCTTAAGCTGTGTTGGCTCTTCTTTGATCTGCGCGGTTGAGGGGTATACCCTCAACCCTTATAGGCCCTAAACCATAAACCGTTGGGGTGTCCAGGTTGTTGTTCAGCCTGGGCATATGTCATGTAGAATTTCCCCAGCTGCTCTCCGAACTTCCCTGCCACCCTACAGCTTCAAACCTGAAAAACCCTAAGCCCCAAACCTTAAGCAACCTTAACCCTAAACCTCAACCCCTTTCGAACCTGCTCCTCAGCCAAAGACACAACGCAACTTCAGCTTGTCTCCAAGACATCCCACAAAAAATGCAGGTCCAGTGAGGAGAACACCCGCAACAAGCCGAAACTGTCCAAGAGGGTCCATACATGGAATGAGGTCGCCAAAATCACAATCAGGATGGTCTGCTGGTGCCTAATTCCACAGTTATAGTATCAGGGAACCCTGTGGGCTTGTACATAATATATTCCCTGAGAGTCCCCTTAAACACCTCAATGACTCTGCCCGTTAAGAGCCCTTTACCCTCAACTTAAAATTTTTAAAACCTAAACGGGCCTAAAGCCTCAGAGGAGCCCATCAAACACTACACTACACCCCTCGCCCCTATAGTAGGAACCCCAGTAGCTTAGGAATCAAAAGGGCTCTCCCTTTTGGTATTGGGTAATTTTACAAGGAAACCAGAAACCCCTAATCCCTTAACCCCCGAACCCCGAAACCCTAAACCCCCAAACCCCGAAGCCCCTAAACCCTAAACCCCTAAACCCCTAAGCCCTACCCCCAAAGCCCCCATAAACTCAAACCCGACAGGCTGAGGTTTGCACGAGTAAAGCACTGAGGGAAGGGCGAAGACCAGCCTAAGCTGTGAGTCGGCTTTGGGGTTGGGCTTGGGGGGTTTAGGGTTTAGGGTTGAGTCGGTTTAGGGTTTTTTGGGCTGAGCGGTCTGGTGTTTAGGCTTGTACACAGGTTCAGTGCTTAGGTTCAGGGGTTTAGGGTTCAAGGCTTGGGGTCTTAGGGTTTAAGCTTCTTTTGAGGGATCTATAAAGGCTTACATAGGGGCTTGAGATATAGTTCAGGATTTAGGACTTGCCGTTTCGGTTTAGCTGCACCAGCCCGAGCCTAAAGCACCCTAAACCCGAAAGCCGGCCCTGTCCAGTTGGAGAGCTGATTGTTGCCAACGTTTTAGGGTTTAGGGATTGGGGTTGAAGGTCCTGGTTATCATATACTTCCCCAAATGTTAACCTACATACCTACCCTAAACCCTAAACCCTAAACCCGAAACCGGATACCCATACCACTTTCCTGAGCCCTAAACCGTCAAACCGTTGGGCGGTGGAGCGCTGCAGCCGGAGCAGGTGGCACAGGGCATCTTGCATTCTTTGCGGGGGCGCGGGACTGAACCCCTGTTAGAACCCCGGAGCAAATCTCTTGAAGAAATCCCTAGAAGGGAGCCCTTATCCTAATACCCTATACAACCCTTAAATACCCCTTATATGGTCTCATAAAGCCCCTATAAAACCCCAAAGGTGCCTTTAAGGGTCTCTCCTTTAGTCCCTTGATTGAAGAAACCCCTAAGCCCCTATAACCCCTAAACCCAGCAAGAAGACAGACTTTGGCCTTGCAGTAATCCCTATATGGGTTTACGGTTTAGGGTACCTTGGGGCCAAAGTGTCTAGATGTATGTATGTATGTATGTATGCATGCATGCATGCATGCATGTATCCCAAAGGCTCCATGTACCCATATAGTATATACCTAGACCCTAAAGTACCTATATAGGAACCCCTTTAAGGCCTAAGTATATACTATATGGGTACATGGAGCCTTTAATGTATACACTATTTGGGCACATGGATCCTTAGGGGAACCCTCAAAGTGGGAGGACCTGCCACCCCAAGAAAGAAGACCATCAATTTTTCCTGTGCTGTAGGGTTTCGGCTTTAAAAAGATTCGGCTTTAGGGCTCAACAAAGTCTAGGGTTTAGGTTTTAGGTTTTAGGGTTTAGAGTTTAGGGTTTAGGACGCAACACAACACTGCGCGCCAAACGCAAAGCAGAGAAACCCTTAAGAGGCTCAAGATTTAAGCTTCGGGACTCCATCTTCTCCTCAACCCTAAACCCTAAAACCTAAGCCCTAAACGTTTTAAAACCCTACCTGGAAAGCCAGTAGGCTGTATTTAGGGGAGCCAATTATGGGCTATTTTAGGGTATTGTAGTCTGTTATTTTGGGCTACTTGACTTTTCAGGTAAACCCTAAACCCAAACCCCTAGCCCTAGACGCTATACTACCCTACAAGTTATGCCTGTAGCTCAGCGAGCTCTAAGTTCCTCAGCGTGCTATACTTTACACAGCACTCCGGGATCTCTAATTCCTACGAACCTCCATGCGATACCTTAACAGTGTAGGGTTTGGGGTTTAGGGGTTTAGGGTTCAGGGTTTAGGGTGTAGGATTTGGGATGGTGCAATAATTCGGTGCCTTACATGTTCCTCCCGGCTATGGGGCTCGAAAAGGAGGATTCAGGAACTACGACTTCTGTTTGAACTTTTTGAACCTCGGTAGCTTGAAATACGATGGTGGATGCAGGGGAGTCTAAAAGGGGGTTGTGGAGGCTACTAACTAGAATCACTATGTCACATTCAGGTTGGGCATGCTAAAGCTCGTTTGCGGAATAGGGTGGTTGCTGTCAGGGCCCATGGGCTCATTTAACGCATTCAGTAAGACTTGCATTGGGACTTCTGGGTTGGGTTTAAGGTTTTAAGTAAGGGGTTTACAGTAGGCTTTAGGCTCTACACCAGCTCAAGCACATCATAAGCACATCTGAAACAGACAACCTGATGTAATTGAGTTCTTGATTCCGCATGTGTCAGGACAAAACCTGCCTAGTAAGAGGAGCCCTCAACCAAAAAACATGACGCCGGAAAGCCCCTAAGCCCTGAAAACTCAAATCCCTAAGCCCTAAACCAATATCCTAAACCCTAAACCATAAGTCTTAAGTTGAACCCCGGAAACCTCGAGCTTAAACCAGAATCCCCGAAATCCCGAAACCCCTGGTGGTGCTGCTGCTGCGGAGGAGGAGCCACGACTTCACCGACGTCCCGGTCACATCGGACAGTGCCTCACAGACCCAATGAGTTAAACCAGGTATGGGCTTAGGTTCGAGATCTTGGGTTTTTTAGGGCTTAGGGCTTTACGCGTTGAAGGATTATTTGGGGTGGGCTCGGGGTTTAGGGTTTAATGGGGGTGTGGGTCTCTCTCGTTCGAGGTCCCTCGAACTCGAAGCCGTTGCGGCCTGGAAGGCCGCTCGGGCTCCTACTTTGAGTAAGCGTGGAGCACAGAGATAAGGGTTTAGGGTTTAGGGTTTAGGGTTTAGGGTTTAGGGTTTAGGGTTTAGTGAGAGTGCACACTCTGTTGGAGATTCATGCATGGGTCCTTGATGTACGGATGCTCTCCTGTGAGACCTGTGTAAAGTTAAGCATGGTGGCCAGTTTCGTCAAACGCTTCTTATCACCGTGGTACCTAAATTAAGAAAGACACACGTTGCTCCAACTGACTGAGCTCTGCAGATAACCTATGAAACAAAACAACAAAGAAGATCAGCAAACTAAGATCTAAACATCTCCAAACCATGCTGGTGATTTTAACAAAAACAAAGGACCTCAGTGTGCAAGACAGACTCGACATGGTATCGCATTCCATAGTCGGAAAAGGCTTCAGGGTTTTAGGGTCTCCAGGGCTTTTAGGGCTTCAAGGCTTTAGGGATTTTTGGGTTTTGTGCTATTAGGGTTGTAGTGCTTTAGGGTTTTAGGGCTGTTTTGTTGTTGGGGGTTGAGGTATGGCAGTAGCAAAGCTTTGGGCTTTTTTGGGCGATGCTCGCTTGCATCGCTTACGAGGGGTTGGGGTTTTTGGGATGAAGTCGGAGGATGGAGGTTTGGGGCCTGTAGGATTCGAGAGTTACAGGGTTTAGTAAAGTATATAGGGCTTTAGGGGTTGGGACTTTGGGGCTTAGGGTTTAGGGAGCGCGTAGAATGCTTGATGTCTTGGGTTGGGATGGGGGGAGACGGGCGGGGTGGTTTAGCCAGCCTGGACATGCATGAAAAACCCCACTTGGAAAGCCATGTATTGCATAACATAGAAACCCACATCATTGCCTATACTATACCTCAAAACCCTAATCTAATTATTAATTTTAAGGCCCCTACATCAAACAATATTCTATGACTTAAACGTCTGGGTCAGCAAATGAACTCGGTTTTAGTCGAACCGGGGCATGGTCGGGAAAGACGTTGCTCCCGAACTCGCCGAACCCATGGTGGGCCTTCTTGAAACGGATATACCTGATCTAGAACCTAGGCCCCTGGGTGTCTCTCTGGGAAGCTTCTCTAGGCTATCCTTTCCTCAAGATACTACATGCACGAACTATTTCCGTCACACCAATTATGCTGTTTTGTACCAGAAACCCCAAACTTGATTGGGACTCCCACATACAGAACCCCACCTTCGCGGTCTCATTGTCTAGGTGCCTGCAAGACTTAGACAAACCTGATGAATATTTCGAAGCATTCAGAGCAAGCAGCACATCTTGAACAACCGAGCCCTGGTTCTTCTGACACTATTTGCGCCCTGCATCATCTAGTCTACTTTGCGGCCGGGGGTAAAGATTTACATAATACGCGCACCAACACAACACCGGTAAAATGTTCAACGGCTCTTGCAAACTATTTGCTGACATCCTGGCCCTGGCTGTAGCAGGCTTGACTCTTTAGCCCCCAAAAAGCGAATGATTGAAGTCTATATGATACTGAACGACTCAACGACCTGGCACGAGTTCAGGCCTCTGTGAATACTGCCGACCAAACACCTGTCGCAACTTGAACCCTGCCCACAAGAGCAACGACAACAAGTGCCAAGAATGTTCTGCAATACGATCAGATACACAGACCAAAACCAGAACACGCAAAAACGACCCTTCAACTCCAAACCGTAGACCTGAAAGCCAAGAAGCATTTCCCAATGCACGCACCCAAAATGTATGCCACTGACTCTCATCCTTGGTTCTCGCCTCTGTGACGGACCCCTTGTCGACAGTCAAAAATCCCAGACCTGTGAACCGGACATGTGGAATTTGGTGAATGTGACTGCAGAGTTTGGCTTTGAATGCTTGCAGTCTTCGGCTGAATTTTGAACCCCTTATGTTTGGGCTCTTCTTGGCAAAACATTGGACAAGGAAAGCTTGACAGTTGAGGTTCGAAGGGCTGCGGCGGCTCCATGGTCGGGTGGAGAATCGGAAGTTTGCTCGCTAGCAAGGACCCCTTCGCGTATCCAGTTTTTCAAGTGCACAAACATAGTTCAATATTTGTTTTCAACAGTCTCATTCCGGGTTGCCGCAAAGCTGCAAGCCCTTACATAGTATGGTCGTTGAGTCGTTGGGCCGACGAAACCCTGAGGTCGACGCTGATCCACAGTTTCGTGAATTCGGCGAGGAGAACGACGCTGGGCAAAGAATAAGCATATGAGCCTGACGGCGGATCATGGAACAAAGTGCAGGTCTAGAGGCTAGGGTTTTAGGGACTGCGTGGTTGTTTCAACAATACTCTTATCGCAAACCGCAGTGGATCGCAAACCGAACCGCCTGTATCGCTGATTACTTGGCCACGTACCGAACCGATCGAACCGATCCTTACCGCAGAATATCGCAAAACACCTTCAACCCTCCTTCTCCCACCCTCCTACCCTCCAGCCAGCCTCCAGCCCTCCAGACCCTCCAGCCCCTCCAGCCAAAACACACGGTGCAGGCAACAAAAGCACACGGTGAAGGCAAGCGGCCGTTGCCTTCATATGGTGTTGGTGCCAAAAACACATGGTGAAGGCAAGCGGCCGTTGCCTTCACCATGGTTTTGGCGCCAAAAACAAACTGTGAAGGCAAGCGGCCGTTGCCTCCACCAAGGTTTTGGTACCAAAAAACACACGGTCAAGGCAAGCGGCCGTTGCCTTCACCATGGTTTTTGTGCCAAAAACACACGGTGAAGGCAAGCGGCCATTGCTCACCATGGTTTTGGTGCCAAAAACACAAGGTGAAAGCAAGCGGCCGTTGCCATCACCATGGTTTTTGTGCCAAAACACACGGTGAAGGCAAGCGGCCATTGCTTCACCATGGTTTTGGTGCCAACAACACACGGTGAAAGCAAGCGGCCGTTGCCATCACCATGGTTTTGGTGCCCAAAGCAAGCGGTGAAGGCAAGCGGCCGTTGCCTTCACCATGGTTTTGGTGCCAAAAAACACACGGTCAAGGCAAGCGGCCGTTGCCTTCACCATGGTTTTTGTGCCAAAAACACACGGTGAAGGCAAGCGGCCGTGGCCTTCACCATGATTTTGGTTGCCAAAAACACAATGTGAAAGCAAGTGGCCGTTGCCTTCTGGCGGAGGGGCCGGAGGGCTGGAGGGCTGGAAGGGCTGGAGGGCTGGTATCCAACCGCACCGCACCGCTAACAGCAACTCCTGGCGGCGTGGTTGGTGGCTGTGTGTGGCTGGTGTGCCTGTGTCTCTGGTAGGGCCTTGCGGCTGGTCTGGTCTGTGTGGCTGGTGCGGTTGGTGGGTGTGGTTGGTGTGGCCGGTGGGGGATGTGGCTGGTGTGGCGGGTAGTCGGTATATGGCGTATCGCTACCAAACCGAACCGAAACTCCGCAATACTGGCAATGTATCTACCGCTAAATACCGCATACGTATCGGTATCGACCGAACCGCCCGATTACAACCATGGGTTTAGCAAAGCGGCAGTTTCAGAGTTCCAGACATTACAAGCGATTCCCGAAATCGCCACCAGCTGCAAATCATCTACAACGCAACTGCTGTTCACTATATGATGCTCTCAACGTGGCACACGGCGCGCAACATGTCGAATAATAGCCATCCGCTTGAACTGTGTCGGTAAGACAACGAACATTGATCTTGTGATGTTCTTTCCTATTGCCAGCTGTCACGGAGTAAGGACATTTTTCTTACTACTAACGAGGTCGTACCTTACGAAAGCCGTGTCTGAAACTGTGATTGGCACACACTCAGGATGGTGCTGAAGCTTGTTAGGTTTCCAGATCTCCGCGACCCGCATTGAAAAACTGGACAGCAATCCATTCCATGTTTCTGACCATGTTTCTGATGTCCAAAAAGGCGTGGAGCAAATTTCGGCACCCAGGCGTTGCACAAAACCAACTTTGACGACAACAACTACTTGTTGAATCCCCCGTTTTTACCTGCACAAACCGGTATCCAAGAGTTCCTGCCATACTCTTGATTTGATAAAGGAATGTTCTCCGTGCGTGCAACAGTGCCGGGCATTGGGCTTCGTCGCCTAGGTTCCATTCCTCCGCGACCGTTTGGAAGCGATCGTGAATCATTGGTGCTTGCATGCTGCGGAGAAACAAACGAAGAAGACCACCAGAACGACAGATGTAAAATATCTTCAGCAATAGACTTACTGATAAGCCGTTGGGAAACCCAACAAAGAGAAAACAAGAGGAATAAAGCACTGATCAGCAGGCCCGCTGACAATCGTGAATGATTGGTGGAAATGAATGGAAAAGCACACCACAAGAAAGCTTCACATGAGAAGTCTAATTACAATCCTATCATCTCGCGGCGCTAATAATTGGCGCAGGGCTTCGGGCTTAAGCTTGATTAGTTATGGAATAGTATAGAGGGACTGTGAGGGGAATACTATGCGTAACTGATCCGTCATATATATATATATATATCATCCGTCAAGCATCGAAAATCGAAGCCTAAGTTTGGTACATCTGTACATGTATGCCCTGACTTCATGTATACAAGCTGTCAGCACTAATCGTTTGCATCTCGGTTTCGCCTGTGTCCTGCGGGGCTTTGAAGTTATGAGGTGTTCAGCATCTTTGTAGAGGATTTGAACAGCATCCGGTGCTTTTTATGTCCCAGAAACTTCTCTACTTCGCATGGCCCCACAGGATCCGAAATGCCGAGGTACCGGTACAAAATAGGGCTTTCTTAACAGAAACGTATGATTTGTGTCTATGCTTATTTCAAGCCTGCACCACCAAGCCGTACATGCCAGGCATTAACCTCCCTAAGAGCTACTGAACTCCAAAACCTCAAAACCTAAATAAGTTTAGGGATTAGGGCCTATAGGGCTTATATCCTAAACCCCAGGCCCAAAACTCCCTAGACCCCAAATACCTACAAGTTCAAATCCACGCCCTGTAGGTACTTAGTCAGAGAGATTGGGCTCTTCCCAAAGGGTCCAAAGTACCTATATAGTAGAATGTAGGGTTTCTGTACTAGGAATTGTTGTTATGATTTGGGAAAATATCTCCCATAACAGTACCTAGGACCCTTTGGGCTTGTCAACTACGACTGGACAGTCTCGGCCTTCTTTACATAGCAAGCTTTGGACGAGGAACCTGTTCCTTGCAAAAATTAAAACCTTGGTTCCTGAGTAGCCTCTTTATAATAAGGGTACCCTTTTTCCTACTATTCGGTTTTAGTAAGGGGGCCCTAAAATAAAAAGGGCAAAAGGGTACTACTCAGGGACCTAGGTGACCTAGACCCTAAACCCTAAACCCATGACCTCATCATAGTAATTCCTAACATAGCCCTAGATTCGACTATATAAGTACTTAGGACCCCGTGGGAGGGTTAGTTAACTTACAGGGCCCGGGGTTGGGTAGCGTTTAGGGTAATTTTTTAATGGGTGAAAAGTGTTTAGGGTTGAAGAAGTCCGGGAAAGCCAGGGTTCAGGGCTCAGGGTTTAGGGTTCAGGGCTTTAGGGCTCCAGCCCTCCACTTTGAAACATGACAGATCCAAAGCCTGACTGAACCCAAGAGATGGCAGATGGGTAGTTCTCTAAGTTAGGGTCCCTGTTTGGGTCCCCAAGATAGTACGGCACCCTTGTAAACAAAGGAACCCTAATTGAGAGAACTACCCAGATACTGGCTGGCGCACCGTCGTCGGACTTCGACAGCTGGGATAGAATCCTGCTGCTCTTTCATCCCGTGATCCCAACCGACTAAGCCCAGTTACCTATGTCTGGGTTGTTGCAGTGCCCTGAAAAATATTTATGAATAGGTAGCTCTATAGGATCCAGAAGGCAAATTTTAAGGGTTTCCCAAAGTGCCACCTAGATGTACTTGGTGAGTACACCGTCTTTGTCTTGACACGGTGACACAGTACCCTACCATGTGGCTGCAGGGTCTCTAGAGCTAGGGAAGGATCCTACGTGCTCAGAGTTGGCTTAGGCTGATTGTGCTGGAATTATAACATAGGGGCCTTAGGTTACAGGGCTTGGGGCTTCGGGTTTAGGGTTTAGGGGGGTCTAGCATAATGTAGGAAGCTGATTAAGAAACCCTGGCCCTATAACCCCAGTATATTAGGGTTCATAGTAAGAACCCTAATCAAGACCTTGGGGTTTCTTAATCAAATCAGGTTCCTACATTACCATAGTTGCAAGTCAGAAGGAACCCCCCCGAATGAAGAACTAGCACTCCTAGCTGCCAGCTCCCCTAGCCCCTCGAACCCCTCGGTTGCACCCAACAGCGTCCCGCAATTCTGAATCCTACATCCTACCTTCGGAATTTCAAGGATTTGGGAAGGTTTGGGGTTTAGGGGTTTGGACATGGGTAGTTCTCCAATTTAGGATCCCTTTCGGGGTCCTGTTTATATATAAGGCTGCCGCACTATTTTGGGGACCTAAAAACTAAAAAGGCACCCCAATATAGAGAACTACCCACATGTTGGGGGGA
>CAJNJA010018067.1:0-10732 GCA_905231915.1 Symbiodinium necroappetens | reverse complement strand
CCAGACTTCAGTTGCTAAAACCCTAAACCATAAAACCTTAAACCCTAAAGCCCTAAACCCTGAACCCCTAAACCCTAAACCGGGTTTTCTCCCATGCAAGGCCTGCACCGACAGATCCATCAAGTCCAAGCGGATCGGCCCGTAGAGGCCGGCAGTCTGTGTCAACTCTTGAGTAGGCCCTTCGGGTTTGGGGTTTTAGGGTTTAGGGTGATGAGCCCTAGGGCGGAGTGTTTCGAGGTTTTCTGGTACACGTTGCAGACACTGCGACCACTATCTGAATAGGCTTCGGAGTTTGATGATGCGACAGCTTAGGCTTGCGGAGATTAGACATCCTTACTTCCTTTCTTAAACCGCTTTACTTGGAATCCCGACACCCTAAACCCTCCAAACACTTCTCCCCCTCGTATGGAGGTCAGAATAGTTTGAAGTGCGATTCCCCTTCTCGTCACCTTGTACTTAAACCAAACCCTTTTATCCCATTCTAATGATTCAGGCCCTTAAAGCCCATAAAATAGCCGCTGCTTGCCCGCCAGCCCTCCCCCTCACCCCCTTAGTTTGTACCCCTTGGATGAGGTGGCAGCAAACTCATTGGCCGACGACATTGACGTCCTGTGCTTCGATGAGTTCCAGATCACTGATATCCAGGCCCTTTTTTGCTCTACTTGGGGGCTAGGGACCATGAATTCCACAGTGTTTTACAGAGTTTGGGGCATTGTTTTTGCTAGGAAGATGGAGACGCGACCGAAGGGTTCGATAGGGCTTATTGGTTGAGTTGTGGTTTCACACAGGTTTTTGCGGGTTTTGGGGGGCTAGAGTCTAGGGCCTGTGTAGGGGTTTCAGGAGCTTTGGGTTTGGAGGTAAAGCGGTTTAGGGCTCAAGGGGTGCAAGTGTCGGGTTTTGGGTGGGGGGGAGTTCTCCGGGAAACAGACTTTCGATGTCTGAAGCTGCCACACAATTTTCCTAAAGGGCTCCTTTGGCTTTGACAGCGGAAGCATTCCGGAAGCGTATGCCAATTCTTCCACCGTATTAGACCCGACATACTGCTACAAGCCCTTCAAAAGGTCGAGAGTTTGGATCTCTTTCGGTTCATTTTACGGTTTACGGTTAGCGGCCTGTGTTACGGTGCTGATCCACCACATCGTCCCGCATGCTAAACCCTAAACCCTATATTAGATCACCTCTTGCAGGATGCGGCCATCCTTCCGCGTCTTTTTGAGGCCTGGGGCCTTGCTTGCCATTCTCAGTTTGAGGATAAGGAACGTAGCATAATCTGATATAATACCCAACAATACAATGCAATACCATAGAACAAAATAGTGTGATTATATATAATAATTATGCCATTCTGCGTTATGGGTTTAAGTACCGGCCAGTGGTCAGGGTTTAGGGCTTTGGTATAACGTTCACAGGTATGGGTTTAGCGATAGCAGAGACGAGTCGAACCTGCACGTCCGGAGACGGGACTCCCAAAATCGCCCCCAAACCAGGCACCCTGTCAACGTGAGTTTCGATGATGGTTGCTTGCATTGGTAGCCTGACACCCAAGAACCACTTCAAAAGCTCCGCTCTGTGTCGTTCCGGAAACACGAGTATGAACAAATCGGCACGAAGTCTCACACCTCGAGACCATGCAGGCACATCCAGCTGCAATGTGGGGATCCCATGCCTTCGACCAAAAGTCTGTGATCCGAAAGTTAAACTTAGTTAAACCCTAAGTTACCAAGCCACAAAGCCCCTAAACCCTAAGTCACACCTGTAAGGATAGATGGCGATCCTTGAAGCCTGCATGCGAAGGTCTTGTTCCTGCGGGGCGTTACCGTGGTCGCCGCCCCGGAGAGACTTCACTTGCGGAGCTTTCACCAGGGTTTAGAGCTTAGGGCTTCGAGGGAACCCTGTTTCCATCCTAACTGTTGTTCTCTCTGAGCCATCATGGTTTAGAAGCTTGCAGGACCTCGGCAGGAAGCACACGCATGTATGCGCCGTTTAGGGTGGTGGTATTCCGCTATGCCTGGTCAGGTATCCGGTCGCTTGGCGAAGCCATCAGGTGAAGCTGAAAGCATTCGATCGCCCGTTTGGCTTTTGGGGGAGTATGTCAGCTATTACGCAGAGCTGTGCAAACTCGGGACAGAACTGTGTATACTCGACGAGAAGAATGGGACGCCCTGAGCCCTCAACCCAAAATCATAAACTGTCCCAAAACTGACCTCCTGGAAATCCCCTCTGGATGGTTAAGGCTTACCGCTTGCAAGACCATCTGATATGCAATGTGATAACGGGGATGGTGGTGCCTGGGGCCTATGATATTTTCATGACCATATGGCGGGTGAAGAAGCTGATAGCGACCACGAGCGTGAGGAGCGATGATGAGTGTGAGGAAGGGTTGTGGATTGTTCACATGATGCTGTTACCAGCAGCCTTTCATATGGTGTGTGCCTGTGTATGTATATTTACATGAATGTGTGTCTACGTGTATGTGTGTATATGTGTATGCATGCATGGATGGATGGATGGATGGATGGATGGATGGATGGATGGATGGATGGATGTATGTATGTATGTATGTATGTATGTATGTATGTATGTACGTAGGTACGTATGTATGTATGTATGTATGTATGTATGTGGGTATATGGGCATGGATGTGTGTATACATACACACACGTGCAAAAATATATATATATATACATATATGTATACACACACACATCGATACTAGCATAGCTCTCCAGGCAGGCTCTTGATATGGACGCGTTCTCGAGCTCATGTGTGTGTTGGACCTTTTGTGCTACGGTGCTGGCGCTACGAACCCTACGTGAGGTCATGACATCGAACACCTCACCGCAGCTGCTCTACAGCGGCCTGACCCTGAGCTCTTGGCGCGGATTTCACTGGACTAGAGTCAACAGTTAAAGGAAGACGTCAACACATGTGCAAGTCTGTCGTCGCTGCATGTGCATGTCTGTTGGTCAGCAGACTTATCTCTGTCATTTGCACAACTATGCATACCGATTCCACATGTCATCGGCATGTCGAAGCTGCAGCAAAATTCTGGCCGGGGACTAGGAAGATAACTAATTGACAGCATGCACAGCAAGGCTTTGCAAGCAGTGCGTTCTTGTGTCAAGCAAAAAGAATGACCAAAAGGCAAAGGTCTCAAGCCTGGCAACTGAAAAGCATCAGAGACTTGAGTCGGAGGTGGTTTGAATCGGCACGTGCATCTTCCGTCCTTCATCAGCGTCCTCGCCGGGTCCTTGGTTCTTTGGGCTCGTGACGGGAAGCCACATGGTTAATTGATTCGGGCCTGTAGTTATGTAAGGAGTTATGTGTTAGGCTTTGGGTTTGAGGTGCTTGGCATGTGTGGCCAAAAAACTATATGCTTCTTTTGGTCTCATCCATCATCCATCCTCGTGATCATTTTCGCCACCAGGATCACCGCCGTCAGTATTGCCGGCGTAGTCTCCCCTAAACCCTAAACATTAGCCACCGGAGCCGCCACCATCTCCTTGACCATCACGAGGTATCTTGTAATCGATAATGTGTTGAAGGGGTATTCCTCGTGTACTATAGTTGCCGTAATAAATGCCAACATTTTTCCTTGGAGATCCTTATAATAACTATAGTATAGTATCCATACTCGCAATAATTACCAACACTATTTTGGGGGTCCGTTATGATAGTTGTAGTATATGGTATACCCGAAAACCCTATTCTAATTACAGTAGTAGGGCCCCTAAATTAGACAGGCGCACCATTTCCACTGACAGGTATGGCAAACACGATGGAAAGGTTTAGCGTTGCGGTTTTGACCATTGGCTGAAAGCCTACAGTAAACCCTGAACCCAAAGGTGTGTCCGAAACGATAAACAGAGCTTCCTCGGGCCTAGGCTTCAACCCTAAACACGGACCGCGCAGCAGCCAAGCGAGCCCCAAAACTCTTACTGAAGGAATATACGCGACATCATACTATTTGGCTTTTCGATAGCTTAGAGTATGCTCGTAAATTCAAGACTGTATGACTATATACTAGAATTCCCGAAACGAAAGTTAGTGGCATATGCTTTACTTACGCGGTATTGGGCTCTCAGGCGGTAGTAGGTTTTAGCCTTGGACCAGTTCTCCTGTAAAATAGGGTTTTCAGAAGGTCCACGTGTTACAACCAGTAAGGAAGAATCAGCTACACAATGCCCCTGAACCCTACACCCTAAACTGAGCTTCGATATCGAGCAGATGGGTACAGGATGGTCTCGAGTTTATGTAGCTAGGGTTTCATACGTGGTTTTATCCTAGGAATTCGACTGGCCCTTTTTGGCATTCCCCATGAGTTCGGGGTTTAGGGTTAAGGGTCATGAGGCAAGTTTTCATCAACGCGAAAATGCACCGCAACCTTGATATCGGCTTTTAATGCTTCATGAGGTCTGTAAGCGTGCTGGTTTCTATTCTCATTTTGCACATCGGCTCACCTCTTGTCGCCAAGAAGCCTAGCATAGACTCCAGAATATTTACCGACATTTATTCCTTAAAGAATCTTATAATGGCTATACTATCAAGAAGCCCAAAGCCCTAAAATAGGGGCTTGGGTTATATACCAAAACACTATTTTTGGGGGGCTCCTTATTATGAATATAGTATAACGCACCCCAAAACCCTATTCTAATTAACCCTCACCCTAAACCCCTAACCCCAAAGCCCTAAACCCCTAAACCCCCATATCAGTCGAGCAAGGCCTCTCCATTAGCTCAGCAAAACCCCCTTCGAGCCTCTCGGCTATGGGGGAACACTCAGTCCGAGGCGTCTCCTCTCCAGCCGAAGTCTCGTAGGTTTAGGATTTAGGGTTTCGGGTCTAAGGAGTAGGGTTTGGGGTTTAGGGTTTGGGGTTTAGGTTTAGGGCAGCTGCTAGCCTCATCATCCATTAGCTCCTGCACCTTAAAGGCTTCCCCCTTTCAACTCGCCCGAGTCAAAAGATCGGTTTCCCTTGCCCTCCCGAGACCTAAAGTTGCGGTTATCTTGTTCAAGGGTTTCTGGCCCTGCGGGCTGGTCGCCCCTTTTTTAAAGCATGTTAAGGCCTCATACCTGTGGGGCTTTTCGGGGTGCAGGGGCTTCGGGTTGCCCGAGGCTTAAGTATACGCCCTTGTATGCTAACTAGAGCAAACCCCTGAGCCTCTAGATCCTAGCTGCCTTAGAATGAAACCTGGCGCCTTCTCCCGTGTTTGGGGTTAGTCTTAGAGTCCCGAAACCCTACCAACCCCCTAAACCCAAAACCCTGAACCCTAAACCCCTAAACCCTAAACCTACGAAGCCCTAAACCCTAAATCATAAACCTAAACCCTACATCCAAAACACCCTAAAACCCTAAAACCCTAAACCCAGGGGGACTACTGCCTGGTGTTGGGCCTGGGCGCGGGCGGCAAAGCTGCCAGGTCCCTGGATCTCCACAGTCGGAATAGGGCTACCTAATACTGTTCATGATAAAAATAATAACAGTCAGAAGAATCATAATAGTGATAATGGTAAGAGTGAAAACTATAGTAATGATAGTATTAAGACTTGTACGAATAGCAATAAGAATGAGAATAATGATAGTATTACCACACAGGGATCTTCTGACTGATGAACCCTCAGCTCGAAATGCATCTGTTTCAGGCCCGTGCCTTTCGGGTGGGGTTATACGTGCACATATATGCGTACATACGTACATGCATACATGCATACACACATATTATATACATATATATATATACATATAGATATATATCGAGAGAGAGAGAGACACCTATACATATGTGTGTACATGTAAAGCGTGTATGTGCATGAATATCATTTTCTGCTTGTGTATGTATAAACACACACACACACACATATATATATATATAGATATAGATATGTATGTATGTATGTATGTATATATATATATGCATACATACACACATACATACATACATACATACATACATACATACATACATACATACATACACACATACAATCATACATACATACATTCATACATACATAAACACATGCACATACAGATGTCGGATTTTTGATTTGGTGTTGCGTTGTGGAGTCTTGGTAATACAGAGATCCTACCAAGCACTGCATATAACTCTACATAATACTAACAAGTATTACTATGATTGTTGTCATTATTATTGCTATTATTATTATTATTGTTATTATGCTTATTATTCTGAAAGGTATTGTTATGTATATAGACAGATACGTATGTGTACATTTTCCTATACGCACATACATAAGATATACACATACATACATACATACATACATACATACATACATATACATACATGCATCATACAAATACATATGTATACATATGTGTACGTATATATACACACGCACATACATACACAGGCCTCAATCAACCTTCGCCTCGGCTCACGAGGTCGACTATCGCCGTCAGGCTGAAGCGGCCGAGCAAGCCGAGGCTCCCATCCGTTCGCCCGGCTTTTGAAGGGTCTCTAGGGTTTAGGGTTTATAGGGCTTATAGGGTTTATAGGGTTTATAGGGTCTCTAGGGTTTAGGGTTTGGGGTTTAGGGTTTAGGGTTTAGGGTTTGGGGTTTAGGGTTTCAGGTTTGCGGCTTCATGAGGCTTTATCAGGATCTGTAAGGCATGTGGGGCTTTAAAACTCTATGGTTTTATGCATGGGTTCTAGAAGGGCTTCAGAGTTCCACGGTGTAGGGTGTGTAGGGTTTGGGGTCGCCCTCTAGAAGTCTCACATAGCCCTGTTAGGACCCTGATGAAGCACTAGCAGAACCCCTAGTGAATCCCGATAGAACCCGTGTAGAACCCCATCATGGATTGGTCACCGCCCCCTCCCCATCCCCATGCTCCCAAGAAAGCCTGTTGCACGTGCTTTCCAAGGCCTTGTTAATTTGGCAGGGTTTAACCTCAGCCCTACAGGCGAACTAATGGTAATAGTCGTCGTAGAACAGCAGTAGGACTGCAACACTCTACACGAGAAACAGCAAGGCTACTGAATGCAGCATCCGCAGTGGAAATCCTGCTCAACATGGAGAGTGCAACAGCAAGAGCAGTAGTGGTGTCAGCAACCGTTGTAGTCGAACCTTAGTTTTCAGAGCAGTAGCAGCAGCAGCAGCAACCATCTCCGAACGTCCAGATCCTAGCAGGTCGGCTTTCTTTAAGAGGTGGCAGTGGATGTTTTTTGGCAATTGTTGTTAAAGGGCTGCGATTTCGGATTCAAGTCAGGGTAGCAGCACAGAGCCAACGATTTTTCTCGTCTACTCAGACTCAGGCCGGCAGCCATCCCCCTTCGTATCACGCCGTGACAAAAGAGCTGCAAAATCTCTTGGCGCACATACTGACGTACTGCAGGTTCCCAGACTTAGCCGCTCATAGAAAATCGCTATTCTGTCAGTAACAACCGTGCAGTACCGAATGGCGCGGATGGCACTGAGTTCATTAAACCCCATGCTGCACACCCTGCCGTTTTTGAAATGAAGAGCCCTGGAGAACCTCTCTGGAGCCCCTAGCCCTATACAGTTTGCAAGCAGCATAAAACCCCCCTTCAAGAAGCCCGGTCGAACTTTTTATAAAGATCTACAGAACCCCTTATAGAATCATAGAACCCTTGTAGAGCCATCTGTCATCAGCAGACAGTTGGAATCCCACATGTACGCGCACGCGGCAGGGGACATCAGAGACCTTTGGTCCGAATCCGAGGATTGCTTCGGGGTTTATAGGGGTTTAGGGGTTACGGTTTAGGGGTTAGGGTTTAGGGGTTTAGGGGTTATAGGGTTTAGGGAGGATTTCTTATTTGGTTTCACTTTTGGAGGAAAGTGCTCTTGTGTCAGAAGGATGAAGGCTGAGGGCTAGAAGAGCTTTGTGTTTCGGGTTTGGGATTGGGGGAGTCGATGCTCCGGGTTTGCTTGGACCCCGAAACGCGCGAATCCTGCGAGTAGACCTGATTGCTGAGAGTTCCTTTGTGAGAGAGGGTATCAGGGTGGTTTCGTGCACGCCCCTTGCCAAAGGCTTCGAGAAGAAAGTTGATGAGGGCACAACCTGACCCTGTGAACTCTGAGGACGCAACTACCCTAAACCCTAAACCCTAAACCCTAAACCCTACTGCCTCAAGAGATCATGCGCGAGTCATCCACGCCAGGCCATCTGGCTTTCGCCCAGCCCCGGCATCCACTGGTTAGGTGTGTACAACAGCATGACGTCGCCACTTTTCCGAACATGAAACCCTGTCTCTCTGCCGTGGAACTGATAAAGCCAGGCTTTAAAGACTTTCGGGTAAGGATGGGTAAGATAGATGCACAAGCTCGCCGAGTTGCGTACCTCTTCGGCGACGACGCAGAGAACCGCCTCGTCGCACACTGGGAGCATTTGGCAGACGCAGCATCCTCAGGGCAGCTCGGGCTTACGTCTTCAAGGTTTGAAGGTTGGCTTGAGGGCTGAGGCTGTGCGGATTAGTGTTTCGGGTTAAGGGTCGGAGTTGGGACTTACGGGATACGGCTTTCTTTGGGGGCTTTGGACTATGGCTTGCTTCTTTGGGAGTTGCATCTGACACTCCCTTTCCCCCGTGGACCCCACGATATTTGCATCGCCTGTTGGCACGCGACCTCCAATTTGCACCCTCAAGCGCTGCCCGTGAAACCAGAGCTCTACATAAACCCTGAATCCTGAACCCCTAAACCCTAAACCCTCATAGGCCAATGGCCCCGTCCTAACCCTCGCTTCTCCCTGGCCAAGACAAGGTCCTGTAAGCCCGGTTTTGGAGTACCATACTTTAGTACTTTCTTGCGGGGACCTACGTATTACTTAAAGGAACCATTATGAAAAACGAACGTTTATTTGTTTCTCCCTGGTTAGATCAAAACCCAGTCATACAGTACGCAGTGGCGAGGGAAGAGCATAGCAAGAGCCAGTAGTCGCCGTAGCAGTGGTGGTGTTGCTACTTGTCCTGTTGTTGGTTGCGGCTTTCATGGCAACGAGGTTTCTACTCAGAGCCATTGCGACACCCTTTCATACCCTACAATCGCTACACCCCCGAGTAAACCCCTTAGACAGAGCTACGTTCTGCTCTAGGAGCCTAGCGATCTAGCCCCTGCTAGAAGATAAGGATAGTCAGGTACCCTCACATATGTCAAACCCCTTAAACCCAGAAACAGGATGTTATGTATAAAGATCCCCCGACAACATACAGCAGAATCCAACATCTCAGCGTTTTGATCTTAAACCCTGAACCATACCCTAAACCCTATAAACCCTATAACCCCTAAACCCATAAATCCTAAACCCCTAAACCCGAGACCACAGGCGAAACTCAGTCATCTGCCAGGCCAACAGCGAGACCAAGGACCTTCTTCTGACGCTGCCCATGGGACGGAGTCCCAGCGCAGGGGGAGTTTCTCAACATCCCCAAAACCCTACACCCTAAACCCTGAGTGAGCGGGGGGGGGGGGGTTCCTTGCCAGGGTTTATACAGTGTATGTATATATATATATATGTATATATATATAGAGAGAGAGAGAGAGAAAGAGAGAGTGAGAGATCTGGGGTTTAGGGCTTTTTTTAAAAGTGCTTCGGTTTGTTTAAGGCGCTTCTTCGGGGGATTTTATTGGGAGATCTGGGTTCAGCTTCACGAAACCTCGGAAGCCCCCACGCCGCGACTTCGCGCCGGAGGCCGCAACTTGAGAGTCCGAGCAGCTTCAGGCCATCCGACTGAAGGTTTAGGGTTTAGGGCTTAGGTTTTAGGGTTTTGGGGTTTTAGGGTTTAGGGTTCTACCCTCAACCCTAAACCCTGACTGCGAAACCCGGAAGCCCGAAAGCCTGATCTTGAAACCCTAATGCCCTGAATCCTACACCCGTTCCAGGGCTTCAGGGTTCATGGCTTTGAGGGCTTAGGGCTTAGGGCTTAGGGCTTAGGCTTTCGGCTCCTCTGTCCTGAGATTCATTGGCCCCTGCCTGCGCCTCGGGAGTCGGAGTCTTGTCTAGGCTTTGGGACTCTAAGGCTCTGGAGTTTTAGGATTTAGGGTACATCCTAAATTCTAAACCCTCCAACCCCTAAGCCTTAAAACCCTAACACCCTAAAACCCCTAAGACCCTAAACCCTAAACCCAACACCTCTAAACCCAAAGCCCTAAAGCGTAGACAACCGCAAGCTGTTGGGTGACTGAAGCATGAAGGCCCAGGAACAGTGGGAGGTCTAGTGGCCTGGTGCGCAATGTTATTAGTATTAGTATGAGTATTAGTATCATAGTGTTATGGTATTATAGTTTTATAGTACTATAGTATCATAGTATCATTGTATTATGGTATCCTAGTATTGTAGTATTACGGTATAAAAGTTTGAAAGTATTATTACAGTATCATAGTATTATGGTATCATAATATTATAGTATTAGAGTGCTTTAATGTTATAGTATTACAGTATTATAGTACAAAGGTGTTAGAATACGATGCAATACTATAGCATTATATGTTATTATATAGTACCACATAGTATTGCAATTTCATGTGAGGCAAGCAGATGTTTCGATGGGGAGTGAAGGGTTGCCATTTCATAGTCGCATATAGGGTACTTCTACGGCATCGTCGTAGTGGCAGTTTTATAGCACTACTACTACTAATACTACTACTACTACTACTACTACTACTACTCCTGCTGCTGCTGCTACTACTACTACTACTGCTACTACTAGTAGTAGTAGTAGTAGTAGTAGTAGTAGCAGTAGCAGTAGTAGTAGT
>CAJNJA010018066.1:0-10732 GCA_905231915.1 Symbiodinium necroappetens | reverse complement strand
GCATTCATTCCTCACGCAGCGAAAAGGTCCGCTTTCGCCTAGCGAGCTGACGAAATACGAGGTATTCCCGTATCTCGGAACCTTCTAAGGTTCTGGAGGGCCTGTCGCCAGCTCCATCCAATCTGGTTGGGTTTCTCCAACCATCTACAGACTCGTTCACATATCTGTCATCAGTGCTCAGTTCGCCGAGGCCTGCATAAGCCATAGCAGGTATGTGGCACTGTCATGCTCCCGCAGTATCGGCTCGGGCACACGCTCGTCATCCGAAAGCCACACTTTCTCTTTTCCGAACTGTGGCTGGCCAAGCATAGCCGTTCTGTAATGACCCGCTGTGGGTCGAGCACCATAATGCAGCTGCATCGCAACAACCTGGTATGGCGCAAGATGCACTGTGGGCACATCTGGTGCATCAAAGATCGGCATATGCACGAGACATTGGTAGCCCAGTAACGACCTGTGGTCTCGTCGCATGACCCCTGCGTCCCAGATGAACCTTGGGATCTGTAGGCATACAATGCTGGGCGTCTGCTGGGTAAGAGCGTGCACAGATGCCTGAGTGTGCCACTGATCAATCATTGATTGCAAAATCAGTTGCTCCCCTGCATGCAGGGCCAGAATCACCGGGGCAAGGGTAGTGCCGCTGTCGGTGACATGGGTGACATCATCAACTTTGCGTCTGGCCTCCCAAGAACCTTGGAAACCCTGCTGATGGAGCCTAGGCAAAAGATAGGTAACCAGTTCCGCTACATCATGCTGAATGTGTAGGTTGTTCCAAGCTTGCAGCTTGGTCAGCAAAGGTAGATGATTAAGCACCTGGGTAGAGGTGGCATTGCGGGTAGCTGGTACCTGAGCAAGGAAGCTGAGTGCTGGGACCAGCGCCTGGCGTAGGATGCCATGAGGTTGGGCCTGAAGCAGGGTCCAGACCAAGGCAATCAAGGTTGAGTTCAGGTAGCAGAGGTTGGTGGGATTGCGAAGAGAGAGCTTTAAAAGCCTGGCGAGTCCGGGCTTCGCACTCATTGGTAACTCCAGATTTCGTTGACCAGAGAGTCGTAGGCTGGTCGGTCTCGTCTCAAGCGACACCCTAGCACATGCCCCGCTGCACTCCCGATCCAGCCCTGCAGTGTCGACCATACTGGTGCTGCCTCCGGCCTGAGTGAAACCACCAGTTGGAACTGAATCCATTCTGCCTTGACCGCCGTTGATAGGTGCCGCAGGCTGCGGAATCGTAGAATCGTAGATCCTCGTCGCATCTGCACCAACTGCGACAGCAGGTCCTTGGTGGGGACCCCTCTGATCGTGGAGTCGACCTCCAGGGCTTGTTGGCATGGATTCCATCTCAGGGTCAGCCAGTGACCCTCTGCGTCCACCCATCCGAGCGATTTGGCATGGGTCATGGCTTCCTCTTTCTGGTTCGCTGCCTCCAACCGTTCGTGCAGCGTGATCAGCAACTGTTTGAAGAGGGCAATCTTGAGGGAGTAGCTCAATTTGGACGGTGCCTCCTCCTTGGTGGTTCGCCACTTGGTCGCGGTCTCGCACAGGACTGGCACCATCCCGGACTCCCCATTCTTCATAAACAGATGCATCACCATGTCCTGTCGGAGAGAGGCAAGTGTCTGTTCTTGCCTCAGGACTAGTTGGGTGAGCTTGTGGACCTTGACTTCGAGCCACTCCGGAGGGGTTTCGGAGTCCTTGTGCTCGGACATCGCATCCTCTCTCTTCCAGGGTGTCTCTAGCCCGTTTCTTGAACCACTGCTGTATGCCCACATCGCCGCTGCCGGGTACATCCCTGGTCCCTCGCTCCATCTTGGGTCCTAGCTGTGGCCCTCCTTTGCCCTTGCCCTTGCCTTTTCCCTTGCCCTTGTGGCTCTTCCCCTGACCTTTGGGGTCCGTCTCCGTGCGCTGCCGCTTGGCTCCCCCT
The DNA here is from genome assembly GCA_905231915.1 of Symbiodinium necroappetens. Taxonomy (NCBI): domain Eukaryota; class Dinophyceae; order Suessiales; family Symbiodiniaceae; genus Symbiodinium; species Symbiodinium necroappetens. The sequence continues at coordinate 8,814 of CAJNJA010018066.1, read as the reverse complement.
TGGTGGGAGAGGGGATCCCCCAGAGCCCCTGAGGTGGAGGGCTGAGATTTCCGTAGCGGGCCCAGTTGTCCGAAGAAGAGAGCCTCCTGTGCATCCAGGTCCATCTCTGTTGCTGTGGTGGTCATGGCGGTGTCGGAAAAATAGGGTGGCACAGGCACTAAGGACAGGACATTGAAACCAATGTCGGTCAGGATTTACGTTCTTCTGAGAACAGTATCTGCATGGGAGGGTAACATGTCTCCTGAAGCTTTGCAACAAGTGCTTCGCCTCGGGCCAGCAGCTGCTCCAGTCTGGGTGCTGAACAGTCATGTGACATTTGACAGCAGTCGGGGTAGCAGCCCACTGAAAGCAGAGCGGGCATCGATGCTGAAGATAGGCCTGGACCTGGACATCAGCTTCCTGTAGGAGATTTTCCCACTTTCCTTGGGTAAGGAGAGTCTGGACTTTTGGCCACTTGACGAGGGGCAGATCCTGAGTAATGGAGCAGGGGGTGCCCGATGGTGGAGGCGCCAGTGGGACCAGGTCCGAAGAAGAAGACTCTGGTTCGGTTTTCTCAGGCTCAGCCTCAGGGTGTGCAGGATCTCGAGCCGGCGGTTGATTGGTCTCAGTGATGTGGGCATGCTCGTCTATGGTAGGGGGCTCAGATGCAGCCTGCCTGATCTCTGTCAAGTCCGCGTGGGAGGGATCCTCAACCAGAGCTGGAATGGAGAGGGAAGAAGCCTCCGCAGTTGATGGGGCGGGGGCAGGCGGAGGCATGTGGTATCTGAGACTCTGACATCTCTGCCGTCGGATGTGCTGGACGAGGCTATCCCATTGTCGAAAACGGGTGCCGCAGTGCCTGCATGTGGGGAGGCCATGGAGTCCATGCAGATTTCGGTCGAACGTGTCAGTGGTGGCCTGAGGCGTCTTTTTACCGTGCCACTTCGCCTCGTGAGAGCGAAGCAGTCTGAAGGAGTTGAATGCACGATTGCATTCAGGGCATGGGTATGCCTCTTCAGATTGGCCAGTAGGTTCGGGCTTCTTCCACTGATCCTCGGTCTCGACTTGAAGTCTGGCCGCATATGCTCGAGCTGATTCCAGCTGGTCATCTGATAGGAAGGGGACCTCACTCTGCAGTAGGCGAAGACGGCCATGCATAGCTGTGGCTTCCTTCAGCATCTGAGCAGTGGCTGTCAGAACACAGCATCGTGCGTGCACCTTTTGTGTTGACTCGTGCTGCAGATGTGCAAAGGAGTGAGTCATGGCTCTGAGATGTTTGATGATCATGGCCTGCATGCGCTGGATGTCCTTGGATGTCGGTGTCACCGCGGCCAGACCGTACATGAGAGTGGGAAGTATGGTAGCTCGCCACAGTGTAAGTCTTTGTCCCAGCTCAAGATGACGAGGAGCACGCAAGATCTTCCGAAGTCGTTGCCAGGCCTGGTTGGCCGCTTGAATGCGGTGCGAGACTGTATGTTTGGACATGTCTTGGTATGAGAGGCTAACTCCCAGATAGATATGTCTGTCTCTAATGGGAATTCGGTACTCCTTTCCCTGTGGGCTTCGGAATCTAAGCTCATGACCATCTTTGACGGCAATGCGATGCCGACGAAGCCAGGCCTTCAGGAAGTGGCCTTTGTACCGAAGCAGTATGGCTGATTTGGTGGTGTTTACCACCATGTCATGCCGAGTGAGGGCATCCAGCACCAGGCCAAAGTAATGCAATGCCCGATTGAGTTGGGCGACCGAGCGACAGCATTCCTTGAGATGTATATCATCGGCATACGTCGTCATGTTGTCCTGGAGCCAGGAAGATGGGATAGGGTCCGGGGAGTGCGAGATCTCTTTGACTATGCATCCAATGGCCATTGCCCACAACAGGGGTGCCAATTGACACCCCTGTCGTAGGCCCTGCTGTGCAATGACCCTCGCCTGCTTGCCCAAGTGGGAGATGGAGTAGGTGATACCATGGTACCACGACATCACCTGATCCGACAGCTCGTTGGGGACCCCTGCTTCGGAGAGGGAACGGGCTAGCAATTGCCAATTCACCAGATCGAAGGCCGAGGACAGGTCTAACGAAAGCTGGATTCCAGCGAAGTTAGTCTCCGTCGGAGGGAGATTCTCCTGGCGATCAGCTATCGTACGACGGGCATGAGCGCACTTATCCTGAACGTACTTGCAGTGATGTGCAGCCCTTTGGATTGCCATGCTGGCATCACGATTCGGGAGATAAGCGAACTGCGCGATCCCCTGTAGATACACAGTGGCATACTGCCTCAGTTTGACCTGTAGTAGTTTCGCACACGCCCTCCCGGAGGCCTCGGTGAGGCCAATGGGACGCAAGTTCTTTGGCGAAAGCGGTCGACGAGGAACCTTCGGTACTAGGACCAAGGATGCATCCCTCCATTCAGAGGGAATTTGTGACCAAGCACTTGCCCAGTCGCAGACAACCGGGGCGACCAGATCTGCCACCATCCTCCAGAGAGAATTGGTGGCCATTCCCTGGGGTGTGGCCTTGTGTGGAGAGAGAGAGGCCAAGGCTTGGGCATACTCGGCCTCCTGGAGGCGAAGGCAAATGTCAGTGCGCGGGGGTCCAGCCTTGTCCGATGGTTCATCAGCCGCATAAAGCTTTCTGTAATGTGTTTCAAGCTGTTTGATCTGGGGGCCTCGTCTTGCAGTCCACCATTAGAGTCTCGAAGCTGGACCTTCGTTTTGACCTGCTTGGGGGCAAGTGTGCGAATCTGTCTATAAAGAGTCCTGTTGTTTCCTGAGGCCGCAGCCGACTGTAGATCCTGCAGACGGCTTTGAAACCAGTGTTTTCGGCTGGCTTTGCCGGCTTTCCTAAAATCTTTTTGGGCCTGCTTGAAGGTGTGGTAGGCTCGGGAGATGGCCAACAGGCTGTCAGGGGCCGTTCTGGTCAGGGTCTTCCATTGGTGGTAGGCCGCCCACATTGCTTTGATCCCGCCTTGCATATTTGGGGTCTGCCACAGAGCCAGACGGTGAGATCCGGGAGGCGACGGGAAGACCTCCATGGCACACTGGACCAGTAGTTGATTCAGAGAGGTAATGTCTGTGGCCTGGTGCAATCTAGTTCTACAGAGCTCCCTGAGCTGCTCGCATCTGTGATCAGCTCTGTCTGTGCAGAGCCGCACCACCTCCCAATGATTCCATTGTCTGGCAATCTGTTTGCTCCCATTCAGCTTGCAAAAGAATTGAACAGGGATGCTGGCCATGACCGGATAATGTTTCCCCCCCAGCCTCCGTTCAGCCAGCCCTAGTTTAACCCGTCTCGCTTGCCGAGCTCGGTTATCTGCCTGTGCAGTACGCATCAGCAGGTGGTCTATCAAGCTTTCACCCTTCTGGTGCACATATGTTGCACCGGTCTGTCTCGACCACGAGTTGAGATGGATCAGTGCATGATGCTCCAGAATGTGCTGCAGTTTCTGGTAATCCGGGGGCTGTGTGCCCGACCCACCATCTGCTCGGGGTCCCACTCTGCTTCCTGGTCTGAGGGGGCAATTGAAGTCTCCCATTAGGACAAGCGTGCTCCTCTGAGGTACACGCTGGACTTGGTCGTGGATGCACTGCCAGACAGCAGCTCTGACAGCTTTGGAATCAGATGAGGCCTTGGGGTGCGAGTTATAGGTCTTCTGATAAATGTTGAAAAGGTCAACTGACCAAGCTGGGTGCACAACGCGGATGTGTTGAACCCGCCCTGGGTAGGGATCGGCGTGCAAGAGCTGACATTGAGAGAGAAAACTCTTGTCAATGAGGGTCGCTAATCCAGCCGACCTCGTATCGGTGGATGGCGAGCAGTATACCTGCCACTGGGCAGTAACAAAAGTGGGAGCCACTGTATCCTTCCAATGGGACTCCTGCACACAGATCACCTGCGGCCGGGCAGCCGGTTGCAGGTTTTGCACTGTGAGGAGCAGTTCATGCCACAGGGCACTCGACAGGCCACCTGCATTCCAGGTCATGACCAGAAGTCGGTTCTGGGTGCGATGTAGAACATGTGCCTGGGCTTTCTGTTCCGGCTTGGGCTGAGGTCGATCGCCTTAGCCAGCACAGAGTTGTCGAAGGGTACAGGCACGGCCTCTGTAGGTAGTGGTCTGGTCCGTGTGCAGGGCTGCTCTTCGGACTGCCCTTTTGTAGGATCGTTTCCTGGCAAAGCTGAAGTGAGTAGAGGAGGGCGCCTGTCGCTCATGTTGCCAGGCAGTATCCGTCCTGAGGGCATTCGGAGTGCTAGTAGTCATGGTTGGATGGGAAGCCACCCCTTGTACGGGATGCAGCAGCGTAGACAGTAGGAGGAGGCTGGTGTAAATTCTTCTGGTCCTTGGTACCGCCGCGCCTCGTGGAGGATGGGGTCGGGCCATCGAAGTCCTAGGGAGGGTATCAGGGTGGGATAGAGGCTGCCTGTCTACCTTCCTGGTACTCTGGGACCCGTGCACACCAAGGCCAGGTGGGTACAATATGTAGGGGGTAAGGTAGGGAAGTGCTGGAGCCCATCGCAGCGCAAGTCGAATCAGTATGTGTCTCCGGATGCAAGGGCGATAGATGGGCTTGGGGGAGCAGAAGTGATGCAGGAAGAAGCTGTGACGTGAAAGGAAACCTTGTGCAGGCCTACAGGTTGCCTGAGATTGAGACTGATCTCCGAGCACGGAGTGGCTGGACGCTGCACGCTTCACGTCGGGTCTATCGTCTTGACGACCAACGACCAGCCGATGCCTATCAGCCCGCAGGGCCAGCCGCAACCGAAGGTGAAGCCACACCCTCCAGAGCCGTCTGGACCCTCAGCTCCGGTGGAGGAGGCCGCCCCGAAGCGGGAGTGCTAAGCCGAAGCCGAAGAAGAGGCCGAGGATCCTGGCAACCGACTCGCCGGAGAACCAGCCACCCTCCATGGCAACTGGGTCTGTGACCGAACCTACGAAGGAGGCCCAACCGAAGCAGATGCCGGCTGACATGCTGCCCACGTCCCGGTCACCAGACCTGCGATCTCAGGACCCTCCTGAGTCTGCCCTCAACCTAGCAGTGTCTGCTGCAGCTGATGGGACGGCAACTGATGACCCCTCTACGCCCTGACGCCAATCGGGTTTCCACTGATCCAGGAACTAAGCCTCGCAAGTCGACATCGAAGCCTGGCCTGCCTCTATGGTACAAACGTATGAGGCGACAGAGGGCAAAGGAGAATGTGGGGCGACCTCATATGGAGGCACCGAAACGTCCAACTAAGCGACCGGAGTGGCTTTTTGCCGATGGATGATGATGACCTCCGGCCCCACTTGGACAAGACTCGTAAAGGTAGCCGGGCTGAGGAGCAGCACCCTGCTGCCAAATCCTCGTGTACAGAGCCAGCGAAGACCGATCCAGCTGCCTCCTCTGCTGCCTACAAGACTGCTGTCTTTGCTGAAGAGAGCCCAATCCAGCTGACTCTCACTGCCTCCCAATTTCTACAGGAAGGCCCAAAGTGGAGACTTGACCCAACTGCAGTGGTGCCTCTCATCAGAATCAGTGTTACTGGTCATGCAGGGAGCCCATCCCCTGGCCACCTCGTCGTGCTGAGTAGGGCAGGGACTGCCGGAACGAATCTGTTATGGAGCTCCTGCCATGGCTTCCCGCAGGCCATCCATGGATGTCCATACGGTCTCGTGAGTCGTGAGCGGATGGCAGCCGCTCACAACCCTCACCCCTACCGGCAATAAAGCCCGAAGAAGATAGGCTTGATACTCTCGCCGGGCTCCGGCATTGGGACGGGAGTGGCTCTGTTGAGGTGAGATGATGTTTGGGGTTTGGAGATTTGGGCGTGCCCCGGCTAGGAAAGGTCTAGTCCATACTTTCCAGAAAGGTCGGGGATGAGGCTCTCGGGGACTTCCGCGGCTGCCGTGATTGTGGCATTTTGTTAGAGCTACTCCGGCCTGTTGCCTTCTTGTCTGACTTTGGGACTCGGGCCCTCTCACGATAGAAAGCTCGGCAGCCCTCACATCCAGGATTCGAGAGGTAGTAAGCCAGAATGCCTGGTTGATCCTGCCCAGAACTTCTCGAGTGACAGCGGCCTCCGAGCGCTGGTGCCAGTGGCGAAGACACACCTGAACACGGCTGCAGAGTCCACAGAATGCAAGGCAGCACAGAGCAGCAGACCTTAGGCACGGAAGACGACTCGGTCACCAGGTGGACAGGAGTGGAGCCTCTGCTACAGGTGCGACTGTGGCGAGTCCAGTCTCCATGTGGAGAAGGTCGCAGACTCGAATCCAGTCCTGAGTAGGGGAGGGTCTCGAGGACCTGCGTGTCGCGAGGGAGCGATGTTCATGGCGCACAAGCGGCTGTCTGAAGATCCTGACCTTGTGCATACGGCACATGTTTCGGCGCTCTGGTAGCAGTCCGGCCATCCCTTAGCCATGAAGCAATGAGAGAAAATACTCAATGGGTTGGGGTGCCAGCTTGTTGCCAGTGCCAGAGGCACACCTTGGTAAGGCGATCCAGCAGTCTGGCACACAGTCGGACTGCTCAAGAATCTGGCAGGTATGCTGGAGGGAGTCTGAACAACACCTGATGCTGTCCAGGTAGAGGCAGACAGGTAGGCTGCAGGAGTTCGACAGGTTGGGTCGGCTTCGTCGGTCCATCCTTCGTTCGACCTCGCCGGGAAGGGGACTCCGGGGTCCAGGAGCGTCCTCTGGTACCAGAGGTCCTCACAGCTTTACCAGCCTGACCGGATCTCGCCTGTGGCCTTCTCTTCACAGTAGGTCGCCGAGGGGGCTTTGTAGCCTTTGTAGCCTCATCCGCTTCTCCACCTCGCTGTCGTCGCTGCTGCTCCTCCAGTGCACGCTGCTGGTCCCGATGTAGCGGCTTGGCGGGCACGATGGTGGAATAATCTGCCCAGCCTAGGAGCCACCTCGCCGTAAAGCGGGTAAGAGGAGGTGGATATAGTTTCCACCGAAGTGGAACTGTCATTCCATCGTCTCCCTCAAAAGATCTGACTGGTCCCGGCTTGAGGTTTCGAAGAGCTACAGTCAGCAGTTTTCCCCGTGAGCCATGTCTGTGATCCGTGAGCATGACAGTCCTCGTATCATCGTCACCACGGAAGGCAGCCGCTCCGGCTGCTGCCGGCAAGACAACAGCATGGGCACCATGGAGATGCACTCGTGCCCCTCCAGTTATGACCACGTGCGCCCCAACTCCGTAGGGATCCTCCGCCTGGCCTTCTGTGTCCTCCTCCTCCACAGTGACTGTCTCAGTCACTTCCTCATCGCTCTCAATCTCATAGGGGCCGTGGTCCTTGGAGCCAGTCGCTGTCGCTCGTGGGCCCCCCTGTCGGCGCCCCATGGTGGGGGCTGTGCTTGGAGAACTTGAGCCCAGGTAGGAAACAGCAAGGTCGTAGGCCGCTGCAGAGCCGAGGCCCCGTATCCCTCATGCTGTGCAGCATCAGCACTCTGAGCTAAACAAGTCTGATGTCTGGAGACACTTCCTGAGTTCAGAAGCGAAGAAACTGAGGTCACGACTTGTGTGATGTGGAAGAGGTAATCGGGGTCTGAGCATCTGCAGGATCCATTCCTGACACAGAGCTGAGTCTGTCGTGACCAACAGACAGACACCGGTCCTGCTAGGACCTTCATTGGAAGCACCATATGGTTGACCTGGGCGTCGAGTGGAGATGGAAGCGGGGATTGCCAAGGGGGGGGGCTCTGAAGTTCGCTGCTGGAAGAGCCATCTTTTGCACAAGCAGGCAGAAGAGCCTGGGAAGAGCTCCCTGAACAGTCGGCATGCTTCAGTTGAGCAGCAAAATGCAGGACGGATCTGTACCAACCTAGGAGTCGTTCAGGATGAAGGCGGAGCAGGCTGGATAGTGATGGTGATGACCATCCCTGGCCATGGTCCAGTTGGCACTGCTGCCTTTGCCCGCACCGGCATGCCTTTGGCCACTGGTGGTGCAGCCTTCGGTGCCGTGGAAGACGGCGATGGCATCGGCGGATAATGTCCAGCTGCGGTGGTAGAGGGAGGTATGGCTCCAGCGGAGACCGCCGCAAAGTGGGCTGCTGGTGTCGAGAAGTGTCCCGGCATTGCTGGAGGCAAGAAGACCGGGCCCGGTGGTAGCAGACCTGCGGGCACAGCTGAGGAGGCCCCAACTGTCGTCGAGGGTCCAGCCAGAGTAGAGCTCGGACCAGTTGAGTGGTCTGCTGCCGTAGCTGCCTTGCGTGGCGGTGGCCCCGCCGGTCCAGCGGGTCTTCTCGCTGAATGCACTCCACTCGTCGGCGCTGAGCTGCCTCTTCCCACACTACCTCTTGGGGGTCGAACATGTGGAAAGGAAGGATCGTGCACTGGGACCGCCGGAGGGGGTCCAGCTGGTTTTGATCGCACCGGTGGGGCAGCATCATCCTCTGAGGAGCTCGCCAGAAGCCGCCTCGTAGTCGAGCTCTCGGTATCATCTGCATCCTCTGCAGCACGTCCAGATTTGGCCATGGGCCTGGCACTGCTAGCCCGCGAGGCAGGGCGCTTGCGACTGTGCCTCGGCGGCATGATCCTGGTAGGATGTGGATGAAGGGCTCGCGGGGATGCTGTCTCTGAGCCAGGACTAGCAGGTGCCAGGGAAGAGGCGATCCTGAACTGGTTTCACTCATGCAGCACTGCAGCGACAGCTGTGGAGGAGCAGGCTGAGTCTCTGGCCAAGCAAGAGTCGGCAGGTTGTCCACGCTATGTGGAGGCCACAACACACTCAGAAGACAGAGGATCAATGCTTCCATCCTGCAGCCTACAGCCATGTTCGCTTGCGGGCAGCGGGCCTTCTAGGAGACACTCGTTACGTTCAAAGTCAGGGCCCAGTTTTCCAAAATCATCTCA
>CAJNJA010018065.1:14906-35907 GCA_905231915.1 Symbiodinium necroappetens | reverse complement strand
ATATATATATATATTTATTTATTTAGTTATATATAGTTTGTCTATGCACAAACCCTATCACTCTTCACCCCGCAGACGCTGCACCCCGATATCCTGCGAAAGCAAAAGCCCAAGACCTGGCATCATGTCTTCCTCCCAACATACGGCCGGGCCGAGGCGGACGACGCGCAGCGTTTAAAATTATATATTCTTATGTAGCATAATGCACACCATTTATCGGCTTGTCTCTGCTACCAAAGGACATTTCTCACACATCCCTCGAAAACGCACGGAAAGCATGTATGTGTATGCATATGCGTATATGTATGTCTATATATATATACACACACATACATCCATACACATTCATGCGTCCATACTGTATGTAAGTAACCAAACACCCTATTCGCCAAAACCACTGGGGACCACTCAACTCTGACAACCCTACATACTGAGTCGACCTGTCATAGGCAGCATCCACCGAAAACCACATAGGGCTTAGGGTTTAGGGATGTGGGTTTAGTAAGGGTTGAATTAGAAAATACTTTTTTTCCTGGCTCCTTTGTAGTATAAGCATAAAAAGGAACCCATAAGGAATAATTTAGGTAAATATTTACGCCTAAAACTTAACCCTAAACCCTAAATCAAAACCCTACCCTAAACCCTACCCTAAACCCTAAACGCTAAACCCTAAACCCTAAACTGGCCCTAAACTTACTCACGAGCCTCGTCCGGCGGCTCCACTGCCCAGAGGAAGCCACAAAATCAGAGTGGCAGCCAATTGGACTCTTTGGGACTTTCCGAAAACTAGGGGTACCTTATTTTGGGGTCCTTTAGGGGTTTAGGGGTTTAGGGTTTAAGGGTTTGGGGTTTCGGCTTTAGGCTTTGGGGCTTTAGGGTTTAGGATTTAGGGTTTAGGGTTTTGGGTTTAGGGTACTTTATTTTGGGGTCCTTTATAATGCGGATCCTACTATTTAGGGTACTACGGGTAACACTGACGGACGCCGAACTCAACCTTTCGCGCAAACACCCGGGATGTAGCAAATTCCCCCGTGCGCTTCATCCGTGGTTGCTGAAAAGGACTGCGGTCGTAGGAACTTTCGGCGTCGCAGTCATAAGAACTGTGCATGATCTGCCGCCACACTCCATGAGGATGTTGTCGCAGACTTGGTGCCGTCAGTAACAACACTCGAAGGTCCATCAGCTTCATCCAACACAGAGCAGACAAGGAGGGCCGCAAGGACCACACATCGTACACGCGTAATAAATACTGCCACCCAAACAACTCTTCGCAGAGTAAACAGCATGCAAGCGAGCTTGGCTCACGTGTCGTGTGTCCCATCGGTAGCCAGGTCCCCCGCCCCACTGATTAACTGTCTATGATCCCGCGTCTAAATCCCTAAAAGGGATCCTGAAAGTACCCGCGAAGGAATACCTCTTGCACCTTTAATCTTTAAGGTGCCTTTAAGCACATTATACTTAAGGACAACTCCTGAATAAAGGAACCCCTCATAAGACTTAAAGTACTGTTGATGATATAAATCCTGCATTGCCTTAAGGACCCTAAACTATGGGAATTATGGTACATACCTAAAAACGGGTAATGCAGGATGTATATCATCAACCGTAAGAATACGAACTAGCACGGACTAGTCCCCAACATAAGACGGCACCCTTGTAAAAAGGGCCTTGAAAGGGACCCTAATTTAGAGCACTCCCCAAATATATTCCTTAAGAACCCCTAAACCCTAAACCCTGAACCCTAAACCCTAAACCCTGAACCCTGAACCCTAAACCCTAAACCCTAAACCCTATATTCCTTAAGAGTAAAAGGGGTTTTGGAGTCTCTGGGACTCCCTCCCACCGTCAGGGAGCCTGCATTGAACCACTGGCCCGGTGCCTTTCAGCTTATGCATCTTTGGAGCTTTCAGGGGCTTCCTTGGGGGTTTTATGGGTTAAGGGTATAGGAGTTTAGGGTTTAGGGGTTTAGGAGTTTAGGGTTTAGGGTCTAGGAGTTTAGGGTTTAGGGATTAGGGGATTAGGGGTTTAGGGGTTTAGGGGTCTAGGGTTTAGGAGTTTAGGGTATAACAGTCTAGGGTTTCGGAGTTTGGGAGTTTAGGGTGTAGGAGTTTAGGGGTTTAGGGTTTAAGAGTTTAGGAGTTTAGGGTTTAGGGTTTAGGAGTTCAGGGTATAGGAGTTTAGGGTCTAGGGCTTAGGGTTTAGGAGTTGGGGCATTGCAAGGGTTCCTGCAAGGAGTGTCGCTTTAAGAGTTGCTTGCAAGGCTTCTTAGGCGGTACGGGGTTCAGGTCTTAGGGTTCCTTTCTATGGGGCTTAAGGGCCTCGATTTGTGCTATCTGAGGTACAAGGTTTAGGAATTACCTAGAGACTCCAATATCCCTGAATTTAGGAATTTACCAGAAAATATAATCCTAATGAGATTTAAGGCATATTCCTTAATTAAGAAATATTGGAGTCTCTGGGTATTTATAGTCTGAACCCTAAACCCTAAACCCTAAGGGGTTTAGGGTTGAGGGCTTATGGCTCAGGGGCTCAGTCGTCGGGGTTTTGCATCTTTTAAACCTGTTGGGATTTGTATATATAGGGCTCGGGGCTTTTCGGGTTTAGGGATTTAGGGTTTAGGGGTTTAGGGTTTAGGGTTTCGGGTTTAGGGTTTAGGGGTTCAGGGTTTAGGGGTTTTGGGTTTAGGGGTGTTGGCCATAGCCGGTAAAGGTTTGAATAAGCCATGTGAAATGCTGGTATCCCTTGCCCGACCTGAGCCACCTAAGCCTTAACATCCTTTAAGCCCGTAAGCAGGTTTGGGAGTAGGGTCCTGGTTTCACGGCTGGTGGCTTCGTGGCTTTTCGGAGTAGCCGACTGCCAAACTGCATGAGTCTTAAGTAAGGAATACATCTTAATGGCAGGAACCCTAATAAGATTAACATAAAGACACATCTGAAACTTTTTTGTTTGGAGTCTGTGGGTACCTGATCGCAAAACGCAAAGCTATACTTCGACATAGGTGTTGGGCAAGGTGAGACCATGGCTACAACGGAAATGCGGGGCGAGACGCCCAAGAGTGGTGTTCATGTAACCTCAGCTTTTTCTGAGCCGGGGGAAAGCCGAGCGAACGGGCTCGGGTGACCGCTGCACCGGCTACCTCTACATCCCCGAGTTCTGGGCCTAACCGTCTACAAAGATACAGACCCGTGATCCCCGTCGGGGCATATTAAATCATACTCACGATAGGAGCCTTAAGGAATACGGTTGATGATCATCCTGCATTGCCCATATTAATGAATGTACCATATTCCCATAGTATAGGGTCCTTAAGGTAATGCATCATCCCGATGCGCTGGCTCCACACATGCTGGTAGCATGGATAGGTGCACATGATCTCTGTAGCCCACTTCATAACCAGCCCAGCCCAGGAGGGCATTGCGCATCGCGGCGAAAATACCTCTTGAATGCAGTTCTCTGTTGTTAACCCAAGCAGCCACTGCGATAGGCCCAAGTAGCCGCATACTGGCGCACTTAGCGTTAGCGTGTGGCCATATGGTGCACGCAAGTTGAAGCGCGCTTGCTCGAGTAACACCAATGTCGGTGCCCATGATCCGCTGACAGCTTCTCAAGACGAGCGCGATGATGATGTCTGGACTGGAGAAGAAGAACATGATGATGCTAATGATGATGATGATGATGATGACGATGAAGTGGATGCTGACGGCGACGGTGATGCTGATGATGATGATGATGATGATGATAAGGATGATACGGGTTATGATGACGACGATGGTCACGATGATGGCGATGATGATAATTCTGAATGATACTGATGTTGCTGGCGACCATTAAGATGATGACGGTGATGATGATGAAGAAGACGGTCGTCATGACGGTGAGCGTGATGATGATGCAGGCGGGCACACCCATTCCGGACAGTGGTGCTGGATTGCTTACTACGCCCAGACCCCCAAACTCGAAACCCTAGACCTTCGCCCAGGAGCCTCGAACGTGGAGCAAGCCCAACGCATACAGCATCGAAGCCTGAGCACTAAAAACCCATGGCCGGGAAACCAAACATTTTGTGACGACAAGAGGCATTATCTCCAACAATCTCCGTAACACATCTCCTGATTCTGGTCCTAGACCAAAGCCCAAAGCCCTAAACACCCTAACCCTAAACCCCTTATGAAACGATTAATCCTGAGCCCCTGTCCCTAAACCCTAACACAAGGGAACCTAAACCCTAAACCTTAACCCTCATGACTCATAAACCCTGTGCACTAAAACTCTACCTGAACCCTGGGAAGCCTACCTCTTTACTTCATGCAGGAGCTAAAGACCCAATAATAGTAGGAGCCCTTCAAAGGTAAGCTTTTGGGCTGCAACCCTTTAAACCCAAAACCCCAAACCCGAGGTAATGCCTAGATCTCCCGATGCCCTTGCGCCTGTCCCAGGTGGAAGAAGGGTTATGGACCAGGGCCCGCCATGGCTACATGAAGATGCTCCTTTCTTCTCCAGTTCGGCCGTGAAGCCTAGCACCCTTCACGGTTTGGGGTTTAGGGTTCAGGCTAGCCTAAATTTCTTTTTTGTTGGTGTGGTGCTCTTGAAACGATGTGACGTAGGGTTTGGTTGGGGTTTGGTTGCCAGCCCACAACATACACTCACCAAAGTCCTCTGTAGCATTTATGTTTTCTGTCTGCCGGGGTGTTTTACAAAAAGGACAATTAGTGCTGGGATTCCCTATACGTTACTCTAAAGTATTAAGCCTATTGGGTGTCCAACTTTTGGGCTTCTACTGTATGGCTTTAGGCTCAAGATTCAGGCTGGGAGCTTCATGGCAAAAAGGAGTTAAGGAGAAGAGTTTACGGCTCCGGGCCTGGACCGTTGCTTAAGGGTAGCTTAAGCCACTCTAATTCTGTTCAGGCGGGTTTAGGCTTCCTTTAAGGGCTTAGGTGCGGGCTTCCGGCTGGATGGACTAGGCGCTTTAGGGTCTAACGATACTTACCGATGCACACATCACGACAGGAGCACATCCGTAGCTGGAGCCATTGGGCAGGCAGCCGGATGCACAGTTGACAGCCGGCCCGTCTGTAACCCTTACCCTGCAAACCCCAACCTTGACATATCCCTGTATAACTGGTAATGTAGGGGGGTTGATTACTAAGAATAGGGCTTTGGGGTATATGATGCTATAAATACATTAAGGAACCCCCAAAATAGTATTTGTAATTATTTAGACCCCTACATTGTATTGGCTGCTACTCTAGGTACACCTCAAACTGACAGCTCTGAGTCTAAGCCCCAAAAGTTGGAAACCCAATAGGGCTCAATCCTTAAGAGTAGTTATGTTGGGAATCCCAGCACTAACTCTTCTTATTCCGGTTTTCAACTTATTTTGGGGGGCTTTCTTATATGGGGGTTTCCGAAAATAGGGGACCCTAATATCGAGCTGTGGTGCCTCGCAACTTTTTGAGAAGCCCCAAGATTCCAACGTAGGAGCCTTGATCAACAATGAGAAAAAGGGATTTAGCTTCCTGTATAGTATACTCCTATTACAGGACCCCTAAGGGTAATTATTCAGGCTTCTATATTCGCTTGGCATTTTGGGATCTCTACAGCGTTGGCAGTGCTAGCCATAGTAGCAGCCTCATTCTAAACCCTAAACCTTGCCCTGAGCACTCATTTCCCAAAAGTCTGGGGTTCCAGAGTCCCCCCTAAACCCCAATACCCAAAACCCTTTGAAGGAACTTCTAGTGGGGGCTTAAGAAACCCTAAACCCTAAACCCTTAAAGACAGGGGGCTCAGGCCTTTCACAGGGGTTATCAGGAGAGGGCTTGCAACTTGATAAGGTGGCATCACCAAGTCGTGAGTGAGTGGTGAAAGACCCTTCGATGGCCCGGCCATCCAATTGGGCGCTTTTGGACCGTGTTGGGCTGTTTTGGAAAATGTCACTCTCCTTACAGCTTCCGTTTTGCTCGTGCACTCAGATTCGCAGCCCTTTGAACCCTAAAATCACAAAAACCATCCAAAACCCTAAAGCCTCATCTCAAACCCCGAAGCCCTCAAAGCCCTAGGCTTTAACTGCAAACCCAACTCCCCCCCCCCCCGAACCCGCAACCCAAAGCCCCAAACCCTAAAACCCTGGAAACCCTAAAACACTACAAGCAAAAAACCTTGGAAAATTGAAATGGTGGTGCTTAGCTGTGCTTCGCGTTCCACAAGGTTCATCCGGCTGGAGAACTCAGCGGCTTCAGCTTCGTAAAACGGCTTGGCAGTCCTTGGAGGCTTGTATGAAAATCATAATGATGCTCCATCTCAGCAGCGTTTATATGTGTATGTGTGTATGTAAGTATGTTAATATACATTTAAACACAAGCTACATGGTTTACCAACGCACATGTGTATATATATATATACACACACATGCATACATAGACACATGCACACATACGTACATACATACATACATACATACATACATACATACATACATACATACATACAGACAGACAGACATACAGACAGACAGACATACACACACATGTACATGTACATATACATATGCACATATATGCAAGTGCATTCTTGGAGTACAGGTAAGATATCTTCACACCGACAGACATATGTGTATGTATACATAGATATGTTTGTGTGAAAGCCCTCCCGGACCCTCTCTCTATAAATATATAATGTGTAATTTTTGCTTATGTCAGTCTTTCTATGCCCAAACAAACTATACCAAAATGAAATGAGCATTTATGTTCAAGAAGGGCGTAGAGAAGAGATACGAGGTGTCAGGCTCTAGGGAGTGTGCGGCACAGGCGAAGGCTTTAAGGTTTAGGTTTTAGGGTATGGGGCAGCGTAGGGCGTTTCGAGTTCAGTGTGTGGGAAATCTCGCTCCGGATTGAAGCTCTAGGGCCACCGAGTCAATATTAAAGTTATTAAAGCCTAAACCCTAAACCCAAAGTGCTTCATTGCTTTTGAATCCGGTGAAACGTGCCTTGCTGCAGTCTCCCATTCAACTAAGCATCTGCTCAAAGGGTCCTAAGTCGTTTGCATAATGTAATGTAAGGCTAAAGCAGGGTTTCATTTTTCCGGGTTTAGGGTTTAGGGAGGAGTTCTTACTATGGTTTCTGAAAGTAACCCCGCCTGCCATATCGGCACATAGGACCCTTAAGGCTGTGAGACAGCCCCTTCAAGGGGAAGGGGACAACTGGCATTTGGGCCCGCAGCCCTTAAGCCACAAGCCAAAGGGCTCAATGTTTAGGGTTTAAGGTTTGGGCTTGAAGGTTTAGGGTTTAGGTAATGTCTAGTGACTAGTGTTTACTTTTTGCCTCCAAAAACCCCTTGCTTCAAGGACTAAAATGCTTATTAAAGGTCGGAACATCAACTTCTTCGGCGCCTGGGATGTAGTGTTCACGGTTAGCGTCTATGTAGTCTAAGGTTTTAGGATGGCTTAGGGAACACACAGCTGTTGAACTGAAGTCTCGATGTTTCATCAGAGCGCTGCGGGCCCCGAGACTACATGCTCAACGACCCCGAGAGCCCAATATTTCCGCCACTCGGTGCTTCACTGCTTGGGAATTCGAAACACCCTGTCCTCCAAGTCAACTGTAGACCCGAACAAGCAAGCCTGGACGATTTCGTGATTCAGTGGATTTAATTACTATAGAAGCCTACATAGTTACCAATATTATTCCTTAGGGCTCCTGATTATCTCTATGTGATAAAGGAGCCCAAAATCCTATTCTAATAATTATAAAGGTCGCCACATTAGGGTGTGGGATTCAGTGTAGGGTTTCGCTGCAAAGCACCGGAAATTTAGGGCTCTCGCAGAAGTTGCTCTGCTTGTTTTGTCTTTGACAGAAGCCGGTGGCTGAAAGCAAGGATCTAGAGGCCGACTTCGAATGCACCGGGTATGTATCCTCGAGTTCCAGGGACTTCTGCGTCTTCCAAAGCAATGCATGCCATTCAACATTCTACCTCGCAGAACATTTAAACGGCCGTTTCCAGAGCTGCCCTAAACCCCAAACCCCTTTTTTGAGTCGCCTGGGCGGGATCCCAAAGGCAACATGTACCTTCATAGCAGATACTTAGGCCCTAAAGTACCCATTTCGGGAACGCTTTAACGCCCAAGTATCACCATAAAGTACATCGAGCCTTTTGGGGATGATTCGACTTCGGCACTCTCCGCTGGATTTCGGTCTGGGCCTGAAAAACATAAAGAGTTTCGGGGTTTCGAGGTTTCGGGCTTTAGGCCGAAGTCTAGGGTTTAGGGTTTAGGGGTTTAGGGGTTTAGGGATTTCGGGCTTTAGGGCCGAAGTCTAGGGGTTTAGAGGTTTAGGGCCGAAGTCTCGGGTCTCTTTGGGGTAGCAGGTGTTGGCTTCCACCATTTGGGGTTCAAGGGGATGTTAGCCCTTTAAGCCCTAAACCCTAACACTAAGCATCCTAGAAATATGCTTTCTCACCCTGTAACCCCTAAACCCTAAACCCTGAACTAAACCCCTAAAAACCCCAAACACCTAAACCCTAAACCCTAAAACCGAGTAGTGGGGACCGAGGGATAGCCTCATCCTCGTATCAGCTGCGATGCAACCTGACGGCACTTGGACTCCAAGAGAAACCCTTTGGGTGAAATAGGACCCAAAAGGGCTCCCTTTAAGGGTACTGTAAGGGATTCTTTAAGGACTCCTTTAATGGTGCCATAAGGGTTTAGGTTTTGGGGTTTAAGGGTCCATGTACCCAAATAGTATATACATTGGCCCCATAGTATCTATATAAGGACTACTTAAGGCCAGAGTCTACACTGTATGATATGGGCACATGGCTCCTGAGGAAAACCCTGGAACTTGCAATGCTTGAGGGCGTTGCCGTTGCGAGTTCAAGATTCAGGGTTTTTTGCGAAGGTTTAGGGGTAGTTCTCTTTTTTGGGGGGTCCCTTTTAGGGTCCTTTGGCACTTGCTATTAAGGGTGCCGTACTATGCTGGGGACCTAAAGCGGGACCCCAATTTACAGACCTACCCTTATGGAACGAGCCCTAAACCCATAGATCCTCCATCGCGAAGCCCTGAAGCCTCGCAACAACCCCCCCCCAGAAACAAACTCGAAACCCGTCCGCCTTTACCCCTGTTGGGTTTAGGGTTTTAGGGTTTAGGGTGCAAGGTTTAGGGTCTGAATCCTCGACGACATGAAGCCAACACTCGAAACCCCTGTAAGCCAAAAAAAATCCCTATGCCCTGAATCCTAAAGCCTGAGCCCTAAACCTAGAATCCCTAAAGCCTGACACCCTGAACACCAAAACCCGAACCCTTCAGCTGCAAGAGCAGGTCGTTTCGCGTGAAGTCTTCCAATAACTTGCTGGTGCAAGTTTCCCAAATGAACAGTCTGTCTGATCGTCCCTGCAATGGCTATGGTGGCCAACAAAACTGGTATTGGGTTCGGGGATTCATTACAGCAGCGCTGTATCGAATATTATGCTGTAACCCGAATATTTACTAGCATCTTATACAAGATTATGCAAGTTTGGGTATTACTAAACATTGTGCTGAGTAGTAGTTGGGCAGGGAGAGTGAAGTATCGCAAGTCGTCAGTCTGGCACAATCCAGAACCCGGAGAGTCCAATCGCCCTTAAGAGAGGAATCGATCTTAACAGTACATATATATATGCAGATATAACTGTATATATATATGTATGTATGCATGTATGTATATATATATATACACATAGTTAAGGAATTAGGAATTAGGGTTTAGGGTGTATGTATGTATGTATGTATGTATGTATGCATGCATGCATGTATGCATGTATGTACACACACGGATAGATAGGGTAGATGTATAGCATATGTTTGGACCCAGTTGGGTCACTCTGTTGACCCATCTCCTTCATCGCCTGCACACATTTCGGGTCATGACATCGTAGATGCCCCTGTTTCGGGTTTAGGGTTTAGGGTTCTGGGCTGGTTGCTTAGAGGTCAACCTCATGTACACCGAGATTAAGGGAGTAGCACTGTCGTCACTTTTTTTCACGACGTTGCCGAAAACCATAACCCAGAACTCAGTGAACGATTAACTAGGATGACCTGAGGGCTTGCACAAGCACCCTAAGCACTACCAGAAGACAACATTCAACACTCAAACCCTAAAGCCAGAGACTCCATAAACTCTTTACTAAGGAATAGACCGTAGATCTTATTAGGGTTCCCAGGTTCCCAATGTAACTTAATTAAGGTATACCCNNACCCCTAAACCCCTAAACCCTCTACTCTGGGAGCCCGGTCAGCTTTTCCAACTCTTTCCCGCCTCAGCCCGCTCCGCCCTTTCCACGATCTCTTTGAAGGCCAGCAGCTTCCTTGAACGGTTTAGGCTTCAGGGTTTAGGGCTTAGGGCTTCGGGTTTTAGGGTTCAGGGCCCTTTATTGAGTTTTAGGGTTCAGGTCCCTTTACCGAGTTTTAGGGTTCAGGGCCCTTTACTGAGTTTTAGGGTTCAGTTCCCTTTACTGAGTTTTAGGGTTCAGGGCCCTTTACTGAGTTTTATGGTTCAGGGCCCTTCACTGAGTTTTAGGGTTTAGGGTTGAAGGTTGAGGGCAGTAGGGCTTACTGGGTATGAGTCGCGATCCCAAAAGAATCAACCCTAGAGTCAGATATCCGAAGCGCGCAGCCCCACAAACGCAAACCAAGAAATAGGTCCCCAAAACCTTGGCCCTAGACCCCGACAAGCCCTACTAACTCTAACCTGCAACAAGAAATACGTCCTACTAACCTGTAAACCCTGAACCCTATACCCTACCCCATGAGTATACTTAAACCCCAAAACCCTAAAACCCAAAAGCCCTAAACCTAAACCCTAAACCCTATACCCCTGAAACCTAAACCCCTAATGCCACACAATTCCCCAAAGCCCTAAAGCCCAAATGCCCTAAACATCGAAGTATAGAAGCCTTAATTATTACCAACAATATTCCTTAGGATTTCTTATTGTAATTATACTAGAAAGGAGCCCCCAAGCCCTGTTCTAATTATGAAGGCCCCTACACTAAGATCACTGGAGCCCCCCCCCCCCCGGCCCCTCACGTGCCTTCTGCATTCGTCAACTCCCGGCAGACCTCCTCGCTTTGTGCGTAGGGTTTCTTGTTTTGGGGGTTTAGGGTTTAGGGTCCTCCCATTTTAGCGCTCCTCATTATGGTTTCCTCAGACAAGTCCTTTAAAAAAGCAGGTTCTTTAGGGTCTAGGTAGGGGTTGAGTCATCTGGGGTCTTACAGGGTTTGGGCTTGGCTGCCCTACAGCTCGAAAGACTGAATTTTTCGACTTAGGGTAAGAGTCATTCTAGGCCACAGTATTCATGGCTGTATAAGCCCAGACAACCCTAACTACCCTGTACTAGAGCCTCAATAAGTAACTGCCCACTGTTGAGGGGTCTTTGATACCCTAAAATACATGCAGGAACTAATTTATGAAGCTCAACCTAAACCCTACCATTATTACCCTTAGTCTCAACTAATGACCCTAAACCCTAAACCCTACTATCACTATCTTTGTCTCTCTAATGCCCCTAAACCCTAAACCCTACTATTACTCCAATTCGCTTTGAGTCCTTCCGATGCCGCTGTGGCCGGCGATGAGCCCTGCAGATCATTGGCTGCCAGGAGCTTCTGAAACACGATTGAAAATTTCAAGAGTTCAATAAGGGATTTCTAGGGTCTTATGGGTTTTAGGGCTTCAGGGGCCTAAACCAATAGAAAAAGGGCTGCGGTGTACTGTATGCCATACTAGAAGAGCAAGGAGCCCTACGGAACGATACAGCGTCATGCTCCCTGCCTCAAGGTGGCGATAGATTGTTGCCGAAGCAAGACCATGCAAGCAACACGGCTTCGATTTCAATGCAAGCTTCACACCATGAGGTTTAGGGTTTGGGGTTTAGGGTGACCATGACTAAATCACACCTACTTTCCCTCACATGTCGGGACCGATCGCTGGCTCAAATGCCGAAGGTCGGGGTTAGATTAGGGTTTGGGGTGAATCATACTGTAATCATAATAAGGAACCCTGGAGAATACTGTTGGTCAGGAAATATTCCGAAACCCCTGTAACGAACCTGTTTAACACACAACCGAAACAGCCAATAAAGGAGCCTGAACGACTAGTTAGGGTTTGGGGTAATACCTCTCCATACAGGATCCCTGGGCCAGGAGCTTCAGGGTTTGAGGCTTAAGGCTTATAGGGTGAGGGGTTAGAGTCGGGCTAAAACCCAAGTCTCATTGTGTAGGCCTCCAACTTACTCCAGATTACCCCATTTTCCCTAAACCCGAACGATGTAGACCTCCATATTACCCTACGGCTCGCTGGCCCTCGAACCCAGAGAACATGCAAAACGCCCAGTCCTGGCTACAAGGTACCGGACTCACAGTAGCATGTTTAAGCCCTAAAGGTTTGAAAAGAACTTTTTGGGTTTCAAACCATAGTTTAACCATACAGGGGGATTGTCATATGAATTATTCCTAAACTCCGGTGCAATACGGGCCATGAACAAAGCCCTTCACGAATACCCTGAAAGGAATTCGGCTAAGTAGCTACGGTCTTCCTACCTTCCAGACCTACCTTAACCCCCTACAGACTCTCAGAGACTCCAATGTCCCTTAATGAAGGAATATATACCTTAAATTAGAATAGGAACCCTAGTAAGATTTAAAGTATATTCCTTGATTCTGGAACATTGGAGTCTCTGGGCTGGCGCCTTTACCAAGGAACCAGAACTAAGAACCTTACAAACGCAGGTTTTTGAGGGTGCACGTGGCGTGTCTCTGACCGCGCGCACCTGATGACGGCCTCGAAGGGGCGCACGGTCCTGCTTGAAACTGCCTTAACCTACCAAAACCTACTCTTTTGTAGGTTCTTACTATAAATCCTGATATGGAATGTATACGGACCCTACAAGACATGTAGGTCTTAGTAGGTTCAGGTAAGAGGAGACCACAGCTTTATCAGGGTTAAGAATTTAGGGGTGAGGGCTTAGGGTTTCGGGTTTAGGGTTAAGGGGTTTAGGGGTTTCGGTTAGGGTTTAGGGATGTAGGGTATATATAGGGCTTCGTTTAGGGCTTGAGCTAATCTTCTGGTACTGCGCGGGTCTTTCGCAAAGAGTGCTTCTATCTGCTCCGTGCCAATGCCACCAGGGTCGTCAATATTCCCAAAGGCTCCATGTACCTTCATAGTCGATACTTAGGCCTTAAAGTACCTATATAGGCACCCCTTTGAGGCCTAAGTATCTACGACAAAGGTACATGGAGCCTTTCGGATTCGCAGGAAAAAACCCTAAGTCTCCATGTATGCATACAGTATACGCTTCGGCCTTCGAGCCTACTTTGAAGAACTACGTACCCACTTGAACAATATAGGGGCGTTAATACCAAGAGTAGGGCGTTGGGTTGCGAAAAGAGGATACTGTTACTAAGTATTCCGGGGATTGAGGCTTCGTTCGACTGGTTAAGGACCCTAAACCCTAAGCCCAACAAGCCGTACTGTGCTAAGGAAAGTTTGAACTCAATCGCTTGCCTTGCCCAGGACTCCTGGGCTTCTAGAGGCTTCTACACTTGGAGGATCATGGGACTTCGTAAGTGTGGCTTTAAGTACGTACCTTGATTGGGGTCTTTTGTATTTGTAAGTACAGTTACCGTAATCGTAACCCTAGTTACTATGTCCCCTAATCCTTTAAGTAACCCCGAAATCCCCCTGATACAACTTTTGTGGAGCCCTTTTGAGGAGCCCTTTGAGGAAGCCTTTGCATAACTAAGTCCCCTGATCCTTCGAGCAAAAGTAGCCTTGGCTGTCAACTTTAGTCCTCCCTTTAAACCCTAAACCCTAAGAGCCTAGGGCCTAGACAAGTGGAACTAGGTTACTTTGCTTTCAATGGATCCATAAGAATTGCTTTGGGGTTCTGGGGTATGTTACGTTGTAATTAAACATAGGAAACCTTAAGGACAGAAAATTGTGTTTATCGGTAAGGCCCATCTACCGATATAGTATATACAAAAGCCACCCTTACTTCAATATAGAGTATATACTTAAGCCTTGATTAAAGGGGTTCCTATATAGGTACTTTATACGGCCTAAGTATATACTAGAAGGTACATGGAGCCTGGGGCTACTGAGGCTTTGTTGCCTCTTGCCAATCATCGTGAACTCCAGGGCTTAGGAGCTGAAGGGTTTAGGGTTTGGGGCCATACTTTCAGATCCCAAGCCCTAAGCCTAAGGCTCTCAGGACTCATATCTTAAGGCTTTTGGGCCCAAAGACCAGACTACATAAGACTGTTGGGCTATTTTGAGCCTCAGGGTAAGCATCATGACCCGCAAAAAAGAGCATCCTGGCCTTGCTATGTTGTCAAGGAGCCGTTGGTGGCGGTGCTCCGATCTGTGCCCGAGCTTGATCAGACCGAATCAGCTCGTGGGCCGCCTGCTTCCACTCAAAGGCCGCATGACACCAATACGCCTCAAAGGGCATGCATTGATGATGTAGTACGGAAAAGAAACAGGCCCCAATTGACTGTTGCAAAATTACTAGGCCTTCTGTCGCCACGGCACCAGCATGTCCTGAATTGGCACTCCAGGAATCACCGCCTGCGGCAACGTCCCGGGGTATAGCCCGAGTGGGGCAGCGGGGGTGGCGTGGTGTTGGTCCATGACGCCGTGGTGGCACTGGTGGCACTGGCATCGAGGGCATCGGTGACGACGCCCTATAAACCCTAAACCCTCTTCCCTAAACCAAGCTAATTCCATGAATGCTCCTCACCTAAAGGATTTGGAACCGTTAACACTTGGTATGTTAAAGAGAAGGGTAGGGTATTACCCTGCAGGTTCCCTTGAGGCCTCTTCGTCTGCTCAAACGGATCATGGGACTTAGTGCCCCGGGGCTTTGCTGAAGGGTTTATAGGGTTTAGGATCTTTAGGGTTTATAATCTACTTTTTTACATCCCCCCTAAAAAGGTACGAAATAAGCACGTACTTACTTAGACTTACTTTCTGCTATGACCCTCCAAGTAGTGAGCCCCGAAGCCTTAGAACCTTGAACCTGATTGCAGCGGCCCTACACCCCACATGTTTTAGGGTTGCGGTTTTAGGGTTTAGGGATTAGGGTTTAGGGTTTCGGGTTTAGGGTACAGACACCATTGCAGAACCCTTATCTAGGTTGCCCCGTAGCCCCTTCGTAATGAGGGTACCCTTTGTCCTGCTACCTGGTGGTAATCTAAGGGAGCCCACAAAGACAAAGGGTAACAGAAAGAGCCCTCCAGAGGCCCCTAGGCCCGAAAACTTTCTGCAAGCCATAGGCCCAAATCCGAAAGCCTGAACCCTAAACCCCTAACCCCTAAACCCTAATCCGAAGCCCTAAACCCTAAACCCCTAAACTCAAATCCGAAACCCAAATTCGAAACCCCTAACCGCTAACCCCTAAACCCAAATCCGAAGCCCTGAACCCGAAGGCGCCGCGAAAAGAAACCACCAAGGCCCCCGGGACCTGAGGCGGCTGTAGCGGCATCGGAGTTGGCTCTTTCCTGCATCTTCTGATGCATGGCATGTGGGACTTTCCAAAAATTAGGGTTTAGGGTTTAGGTTTTAGGGCTTTAGGGGTTTAGGGTACCTTGTTTGGGGTCCTTTTTAATAAGGATCCTACTAGTTGGGGTACTATATTCGGGTCCCCTATTTCCGGAAACCCCCCATGTGGTCTTTGTTGTAACCAGGGACACAACAGCTCTAGCCTGCGACTTTTGTATTGGATCCGTGAGGAACAGGTCCTTCACAATGCTCCAGCACCCCGAGTGTCCATGTAATTACCCTTCATTAACTACTTTCGCCCTGGCCCTAAACCTGTTTCTGGGGATGGCTTTGAGGCCAAAGTCTATAGTACAGTACATGGACCCTCGGGGGAACCCTCCTGAACTCTGAACCTTGAACTATGAAAGAGCCCTCCTGAACTCTCAACTTGCCCAGATTTTTAAACTCTAAACTGCTGTAGACTCACATGAACCCTACATAGAACTAGAATGTAGCACCTTTTCAGAACAACCTACTTATGGCTAGGATCCTATTTAGAGAAATGCAGCCGAGGTACCCCCAAAAAGGGTACTGCATGTTCATGTCTACCTTACCCTGAGGGTCCATGCACCCAAACAATAATTACATTGGCCTTACAGTCGGCCCTATATAGGTACTTTGGGGCCAAAGCATATACTATTTGGGTACATGGACCCTTAGAGTTTACTTGAAACTATAAACCCAAAAACCCCAAAACCCTAAACCCTAAAACCCTAAACACTGAAGCCTAAAACCCAAAACCCCAACAACCCTAAACCCTAAAGCCCCAAACCCTAAAACCCTAAAGCCCTAAACCCCAAAACCCTAAACCTTAAGGTAGGGATGATCACGAGATAAAGGCCGCCCGGAACCCGAAGTTGAAAGGGAGCCTCTGCTTGTCGATGTGCAGCAGGGCCTCCCCAAAGCCGGAACTTCGGGCTTGAGAGGCTGAGGATGCCAGGGTTCAGGGATGTAGGAGTTTAGTGTGTAGGGTTTAGGGTTTAGGGGGTTTAGGGGGTTTAGGGGGTTTAGGGTTCAGGGGTTTAGGGCTTTAGGATTCGGGTGTGTGACTCTAGGTGGAAGTTGCTGGGCACTCTCTGACATGGAAGCGCATGTTCGAAGTAGCGCTCCCACTGAGGACCTTCGGAAAGGGTTTAGGGTTTAGACCTTTGGGGGTGTAGGGTTTAGGGTTTAGGGACAAGGTCACACATGTGTGGTTGGTACGCTTGTACTGTTAGCAACTAGAGCAGCAAGCCAAGAGCTCAACCTGACGTGCTAAAACCCCGCTACGGTGCACCAAAGTTGCCCTCATCCAACATCAACTTCCAACGAGGGAGCAAGTTGAAGCGCTCATGGAATTAGAGACTCTTTGTCGCAAGGTTCTTCCAAGAAGCCGGCGAGGGCCAAATCTTGATTCATCTCCGCCCAAAGGGTCCTAATTAAGCACCTATATAGTAGAACGTACGGATTCTAGAATAGGAATTACTGTTATGGTTTGGGCAAGTATCCCCCATATAGGTACTTAGGACCCTTTGGCCCACAGAAGAGCGCACCCTGGTGTGTTCTTTGAGCTGGCTTGTCCAACCTAGGCCTCCGGTTACCTGCCTTGTAGGTTACTGACCATATTATCCCACAGGGCCCACATACACTACCATTGATTATGGCATTCGGCCCCCAAAAGGCCTTCCTAATATTGCTTTTGGGGACCCATCCATAGCAGCAGTATGTATTGACCCTGTTGAGAGAATATGCAACCCACTATCCCACTGCTTACGAACCTGGAGCCCATTGTCTCCAAGCACGAAGCAAGCCACGAACTAGACTTCCAGAATCCTAATCCCTGATTCCGAAAATTCGAAAACATCGTACACCCTAAGCTCGAAAGACTAAACATCCCTAAACTATCAACCCTATGCCCTCAACCCTAGACCTTAGTCCAAGACGAAGATAAGGGAAGCTTCGACAAGTGCCATCGGAGGGCAACCAAGAAGCCCCCACAGCCTTTAAGCCCTTAAACAAGGGTCTAGCGATAACCTATGTAGGGTTCCCTTTAAGGGTTCCTTTTCGGGTTCCTTTAAGGGTACCATAAGGGTCTAGCGACATTTATGGTCTATCAGGCTCCATGTACCCATAAAGTAAATTAACTACCGATATAATAGGAACCCCTTTAAGGCCTGAGTATATAGTTTCGTGGGACAGCAGTGTGGAAAGAAGCTTCTCACAGGAAGAAGGTCGTGGCCGAACTTGCCCCGAAGCCGTGCCCAGAAGAACGAGGCTTGGCTTCGATGGTCCAGTCTTCATGCACCTGTGAGCTTAGGATTTGGGTTTCAGATGTCGAAATGGCTGATCGTCCCACCATGGCGGATCGTCGGACCATGACCGGTGCCACTTGTCATCGGACCAGGACGGGAAGTACTAGAGAGTCGCTTATGGCTGCCGCCTCTCCAGGCTTTGGGATCTCTATTCATGGAGGCTTTAACTGGGTCGAAGACTTTAGGGGTTTAGGGCCCAAGGGAGCTGCGGAGTTAGGAAGATTTAAGGCTCAGGGCTTCAAGTTTACAGGCAAAGGCCCGAGTCTGCTCAAAGCTCACCTTCTTGCGCTGGACGGCCGGAATTCTGTGAGCCCCTGCCTACCGTGAACAATTTTTTTCTGGCTTATTGAGGATTTTTAAAGCTTACCCTCAGGGTCCAACTGCCTAATCATCATATACACTTTCCACACTAGTAACCTGCAGAACTACTATCCTAAACTCAGTGCCTGATTGTTGGGTCCTTTGGACCATTAGGGTTAGGGCACAGCCTAAACTGAAAGAGTGCCAATCAAACCATATAAACAACCCAAACCCTGAATCCATGTCAACTCCGCTTGCCCACAGACCCCAATGCCCCCTCAATGAAGGAGTCCCCCCAAATTTCTATATAGATGGACCCCTAGCTTCTTGAAATCTCAAAACGGACGCCCTAACTTTGTATCTGGGGGTACCAGAACCTCTAGGCGAAGACCTCACCCCAAACCCTCAAACCCTAAAGCCCTAAACCCTAAACTAAACCTTAAACCCTAAACCCTGAACCCTAAACCCTAAACCCTAAACCCAAACCCTAGACTCTAAACCCTAAACCTCAAAAAGCCCCAACAGGCCTCCATGGAGATAGCCTCTACAGCTGCGCTCCGGAACGCCTGGCGACGCCGACTGCATAAGCAAACATCCTCTAAACAGGTCCATAGGGTTTAGTTTAGGGGTTTAGGGGTTTAGGGGTTTAGGGTTTAAGGTTTAGTTTAGGGTTTAGGGTTTAGGGCTTAGGTTTTATAGGGTGTGTCAAACGAGGTCGCGCGCTCGGGTGTGCAACACCCTGGGCCGCGCGCTCGCGTCGCTTGTCAACCCACCCCGGCCAAACCACACCATTCTCTGTTAGGGTTTAGGGTGTCTTAGCTTATTTTGTTCTGCAACAACTTCTATGTGATATTATATTATACACCTACAGATTGGGCTTTGGAATGCCGTGGGAAAGGATAAATTCACGTCGATGTTCGACTGCAAAAATTTTGTTCTTCGGAGCAAGCGTGTTAACGCGGTCTTGCTGAACTCGAGATTTCATTACGTGAGCTGTCTATTGCACACTGAGAGCCTCACGAAAATGTCGTCCTTTGGTTGTAGCGGTCACCCCACGTGTGCTGGAGATCTGACTATGTAAGCTGTGTATTAAGATTTCATTGTGTTAACTGTGTATTTTCATGAAGTAGTGGCGTCACGAAACAATGTCTCTGGGTGCCAGCGAGCAAGCTATCGACAGAGATCCACGTGAACTAGAGGCACCAGATTGACTGACTCTTCTTTTCGAGGCGAAGATAGCGCCTTCTATCAAGTAGGCCTTCTCCAGCCCAAAACTGGCTTTCTTGTCACTTCTGCTACTCGTCTTCCAGTCACCAGAACAATGACAAAGAGACATCATCTTATACTGCCGTCTGATAATCAAGCCCTCTCCAGACCCAACATGGCAAACAATTGTGCCTCCTCATCGGAATCCTACACCACTTGCGAGTCACTGTCATCGTCTTCCATCCCAAGCCTTAACCTAAACAGTCCCTGAACCCGTATGTCCTAACAGTACCATGTTTCTGCCCGTAAACAGCCCTGAAAGGCACCCTACAAGATCAACCCTGAATCCACTAGAACGCTCGAACCCGGAACTCGAAACCCTAAGAAAATCCCGAAAACCCTAAAACCCTAAAAAATCCCCAAACTTGGAGGCTCCTCCAGCTTCGACCGGCATTCTGCGATGCCCGGAGGAAGCTCTGCCTTTGTCTCCTTCATTCCACTGAGGGTCCACTTAAAGATGGACCCTAAGTTAGAGAACACTACACATTTAGCGTTGTGGGTTCTTGGTTCTACAAACTTTAGTGCTTTGAAGCGGGTAAGTGCTGTGCTTTTGTGTTGCTTCCTAACTTAGACTTTTCGTGTGTTTCAAGGGTTTAAGCCTGCTTTTTATGGGGGTCCTTTGAGCGCCCCTTTCATGTTTCATTTACAGGTTTAGAGAGATTCAGCAGCACGAGCAGTTCAGGGCTTAGGGTACCTCACTTGAGGGTTAAAGCGTAGAGTGACGCTGCGGGGGAGGTGTAGGTCAGCTTGCCGGTTGAAAAGGATTTAGGTTTAGGGTTTTGTACTTTAAGATCGCGTGCAAAGTCCGCCAAAAGCCTTGTAGAAACCCTTGCAAAGCCCTTGACCCAACCCTTTAAACAAACGCCTTGAGCCTCACAATCCCAAAAGCGCGCCCGACGTGTCATGCGCGGGCCCTTAATAATTAGAATAAGGTTTTGGGGCCTTTTAAACTGTAACTGTAAAAAGGAGCTCCAAAAATGGTATTCCTAGAGGCTCTTTTTCTACTACCCTTATGGAATTAAGTCCCAGTCCCCGAAACCATAATCTGGATGGTCTTTTGGCACCTAATTCCAACATGGCAGTATATGTGGAGCCTCTGGGATTGGTCATTATTTCGGAATTTAGGAACCCTAAACCCTAAACCCTGAACCCTAAACCCTAAACCTAAACCCTCGACTAAGGAGCCCCGAAGAGCCCTTCCTTCACTATCTCTGGCACTCATACGGATGATGATATAAATCCTGCAGTACCCATAATAAGGAATCTACCCATAATTCCCATAGTTTAGGGTCCTTAAGGTAATGCAGGATGTATATCATCAACAGTAGGGTTCAGGGCTCCTAAACCCGAAACCCTAAACCATAAACCCCTAAGCCCCAAACCCAAATAAATAAACCCTAAACCCTAAACCCCTAAAGCACTAAACCCCAAACCCCAAAACCCTAAACATCTGAACCCTAAACCCTTCAATGAAGGAATCCCAGCGGTCCCAACCTCGTTTGGAAGGCCCTGGGCCGACCGAGAGATAGGCGCGAGGTCCTTTCGACGCGTAGACCGATATTTAGGGTTTAGGGGTTTAGG
>CAJNJA010018065.1:0-14813 GCA_905231915.1 Symbiodinium necroappetens | reverse complement strand
GTGGTTTCGGGTTTGGGGTTTAGGTTTTTGGTAGCTATGCATGTTCTGATACAA
Organism: Symbiodinium necroappetens; assembly: GCA_905231915.1. Classification (NCBI taxonomy): domain Eukaryota; class Dinophyceae; order Suessiales; family Symbiodiniaceae; genus Symbiodinium; species Symbiodinium necroappetens. Next base: position 14,759 of record CAJNJA010018065.1, on the reverse strand, counting down.
GTATATATTAATTTACTGAGAGCTGCGTAATAGCATCGTGTATAGATGGCTAGATAGATAGATTGATTGATCGACAGATAGATAAATAAAACATCGATAGATGGATAGATCGATAGTAAGATTAGATTAGATTTGGTAGATAGACAGATAGATAAATAGATAGATAGATGGATAGATAGATAGACAGATAGATAGAGAGATAGATAAGTGGGCAAACAGACAGACAGACATAGAGATAGATAGATAGCTAGATAGGTAGTTTATGCACATGGGTATTCGTCCTTGTGTACATACATATATCTATATATATGTATATACATATAGAGAGAGAGGATTGTACATGTTCTTTTTGTATGTGCATAAACAGGCAAGCAACTAACACATGCACGCAGTTCTACATGTTGACTTCCTCATCCCTTTCCTCATGAGCTTCCACAGGGACGGAACCTTTTGGGACAACAACCCTAAACCCTAAACCCCAAACCCTTCATACTGGTAAGCATTGAGGCTTCTACGTCTTGGTTGCTGCTTTTCTTTGTGAAGCCGTTTTCGTTGAGTTCAGGGTCTCCATGCTTGGGAAGGCCTCCGCAAGCTGGCCCCCAACCCCGGTTTAGGGTTTATAGGGGGTTAGGGGGTTTAGGGGTTTAGGGTTTGGGTGCTTAGGGGTTTAGGGTTTAGGCTTTGGGGTAACTGCTATCATTCGATGTAATGGTTGTAGAGCTAGGGCTTAGTGCTTGGGCTTTAGGCTTTAGGGTTCCGGGATTCGGGACTAGGTGACCAGGCCTACCCCTCTACAGCTGCTGGTGTACACGACTTGTGGCTCCATGCCCCCTAAACAGCGAAGAAAACAAAAACTTTCTAATTGTGAATCAAGCCGATCATCAATCCTAGACCCAGCAGATCTCCTGAAGCAGAAGCCATCCAGTTGGAACATGATTATCCTCATGCCGGTAAAGCAACGGGGATCCCAGCACGAAACTTCCCTCATTCCATGTTCCAACAATCGTGAGCTCACTGTACATACGAGCCTTATAGAGCCCATAACGCCCTAACCTACTTCCCCAAGAAGCCAGGGAAATAAAATGGTTAAACTTTCAGATTACTACTAAGCTACTAAAGTATAAGAGCCGCCAAAAAGTTTAATGGTTGGGTATTGGAGAACTAAGCTAAGCCCGAAACCCCCAAACAGCCACTTGTAGTCAAGCCTAAACCCTAAACCCTAAACTCTACACCCTAAACCCTAAACCCTCAACCCTAAACCCTGAACCCAAAACCCTAAACCGAAGCGCACAAAGGGGCCTCGGCAAGGGCTGCAAGCCTGAGCTGGCTCAGAGTGTCTTGGGACGGTTTTGGGTTTAGGGTTTAGGGCTTATAGGGTTTAGGGAATCTTTGCTCAATCCTTTCCCTTAGCATCAAAATAGCCCAAAAGCCTTATAATAATAGAGTCTTTGGGCCCCAAAAGCCTTAAAAGATGAGTCCTTTGAGGGTAAGGGTTTGCTTTCGTTTACGCTGCCATAGGTGTGGGGTGTGAGATTTGTCAGTTTGTGGCTTGGATCGGGTTCGTGCTTCCGGGATTTTAGGATTCATGGCTTTGAGGTTTTAGGAAGCTTGCCAATGACAGGGTGGAGGATACGGTTGATGATACAAATCCTCCATTACCTTAACTATGGCAATTATGGGTACATTCCTTATTCTGGGTCATGCAGGATTTATATCATCAACCGTAGAAAATTCCTTAAGAAGCCCTAAACCCTAAACCCCTAAACCCCTACACCCTAAACCCCTAAACCCTTAAACCCTAAAACCTAAACCCTGAACCCTCAACCCCTAAACCCCTAAACCCTAAACCCTGAACACTAAACCCTAAACCCTATATTCCTTAAAGAAAAAGGGCTGAGGATAGGTCTTGAGGCCTTGGGATTGATGGGATTTCCTGTCTTCTAAACTAGGCTCGTGTTAAGGGATTTAATGTAAATTACCCTAACAGGGATCTATAGTGAATAATATGGTTTCCTTATTATGGTAACCTAAATTAGATCCCTTAACGAGAACCCGGCAAAGAGAGGTGGGGTCTGCAGGGAGGAGCTCGGCCTCCGAAACCAGCGAATCATTGTTCTAGGGCTGAAGGGCTTGGGGTTTAGGGTTTAGGGGTTTAGGGATTTGGGGTTCAGGGGTTTAGTTGGTTTAGGGGTTTAGGGGTTTCGGGTTTAGGGGTTTAGGAGTTTAGAGGTTTAGGGTGTAGTGTACTGCCTCTCAACCTTTCATCAAGCCAGCTCCGCATTCACAAAACCGACCATGTTTTCCGACATAGCACTAGGGACATAAGGTAAATTCATGCAAGTTCCCTTGTTGGCTTCGGATAGTACCTGCATTCCCTCTATTCTCTGTATTCTACGTTCGAGGTTCAGTATCGGTATAGGGTTTAGGGGTTTTGGGTTTAGGGCTTAGTATAAGGTCAAAGGGTTTAGGGTTCATAACAAGGTTTTAAGGTGTATACAGGGGGTTTCAATAGCCCAGTCGGCGACGAGGAACGTGAGTGGCTTCTGCCGCAGCACCGCGCTTCCAGTGCCCCGAAGGCGCCTCAGAAATGCAGAAAGCCCTAATGTGGAAAAGCCTTGTCCATAGGCCCCTAAGTAATTCCTTTTTGGGATTACCTTATAGGATTCTAAATATGGTTTAAATGTGGAAAAGCCCTAAGGGGTTTAGGGGTTTAGGGTTTAGGACCCTAAACCCCTGAACCCCTAACCCCTCAACCCCTAAACCCTAAACCCAAAGCCCCAAAACCCCAAACGTATGTTACAGCATGAGTATGCTAAGGATCCCTAAGGAAAGAAAGTTAGTCAACTACACATTTAAGTTCGGCCTCTATATGGGTAGTTCTCTAAATCAGGGCCTCATTTTATTCGGTCCCCCAATATAGTACGGCACTCTTATAAAGGGAACCCTTAACAAGGGACCCTAATTCAGAGAACTACCCATGTCTACTACAGGAAAAACAATTTGGAGCCTGAGGAGGGTTGGAGGACGAAGTTCCGCCCCCACGGTGGAGCAGATCCGCGTGATCGGCGATTCTGTGAGCGGCCGGTGCCAGTGGCTGTCCAGGGCAGTGCGGTGCCCAGCCCACCACCAATGGCAGCCCCGACCTTCGAACCTGCCATTCCTGGTGCTCGTCATCAACTTCGCCTCCAGACAGCCATTCCTAACAGACAACAACCTCTATCCCAAAAGGTCCTAGGTACTATCATGGGCTCCTTTAAGGGCTCCCTTAAGGGATAGTATAAGGAGCTTCTATCTGGCAAGGTTACTTTCCCAGATCGCAAAAATAATTCCGAATATAGAAACCCTACAAGCTGCAAACAAGGGACTTTGGACCCTTTAACTTTGGGTATCTAACACACCAAGCAGCGAAACCGTAGGTACGCAAGATGGAATATTTTAGATGTAAACCTGAAATAGCGACAGGAACCCTCTTCTTGTTGCGAACTGCTTACTACGGTTGATGATTTACATCCTGTATTATTACCCATAACAAGGAATAGACCATAGTTCCCATAGTTTGGGGTCCTTAAGGTAATGCAGGATTCATATCATCAACAGTAGTGGGCAGGTCAGCATCTAGAGCTGCTTGAAGGTGGAAGGCAAGAGCTATGGAAGTCGAAATAACTCGTATGATCATCCCCTTAACGTACATGTTGTTGCTGCCCCATAGAAAAGCCATATCCTAATTCTTCAGGCTATGGTAAACCCCTAAGGAGCCCTATTCTAATCATCAGGGGCCCTAAACCCCTAAACCTACAAGCCCTTTACCCTCAACCCTGAAGCCTACACCCTAAACAATAAACCCTAAACCCTAAACCCTAAACCCTAAACCCTAAAACCCTAAAACCCTAAACACAAAACGAAAAAAAAAGGCCGCAGAGTTGAAGCTGTAGGTGCTCGGGACGCTTGCGGTTTGGCTACCCGAAGCCTCAGGACATAGGGCTTATGGAGTTTAGGGTTTACGGTTTAGGGTTTGGGTTTAGGGTGTAGGTTGCTCCTGATTCTACGTCTGCAGGCCTGCATCACCTAACTTTTAAACTTCCAATAACCCGCCAACCAGACCCGTCGCTCTACACCTTTAAATCCCACAACCCCAAGGGTGAGGTACAAATAGCATGACACGATCCGAAAGCTAGATAGATACCGGCCACGCACCCATTCCCGCGTCCTGGGGTTTTCGTAAGGAGCCGAATTCCAAACCCTAACCGCCACAACTCAATTAAACCCAATCCCTAAAAACCCTAAACCCTGAACCACTAAGCCACCTAAACCCTAAGCCCTAAAACCCTAAACGCCGAACCCTAGGACCCCGACTGAGCCTCTACAGCCCCGAACCCTTAAATGTCGCTTCCAACCCAAAAAAAAGCAGGTGCAGAGCATTCAGAGCTGGTCTACACTAGTCACTATAGTATCTTCAAAAAGGAGCTCTTAAAGAGATCTCGCCGTAGCCGTAACCCTAACCTTTCCACCCCTGAAAACCTCAGCCGCCGACCCTGCGCTCTCGGGGCGCAGGGTCGCGGGCTGAGTCGGCAGGCTCTCGCTCCTTGCCACCGGGACGAGGGCTCTACCTACTGGGCTCCAAAGTAGTTCCTTTTTGTGGTTCATATTTAGGATCCTATAAGGTAATCCCAAAGAAGAACTACTTTGGAGACTATGGGTAACGACTGGGCTACAACCTGGGAGAAAAAGTGTACAAATGTGTTTTCGATGATGGTTTCTTTAAGGAGCAGCTCCACAAACAAATCATGAAGCATGGTACTGAAGAAACCAGGCATAGTAATAAGTAGCGGTTTAGTTTCCAGGTGTCGTAGTAGGCGGTAGTGTTGTAGTTCTTCTAGCAGCAGTGCCAGTAGAAGAAGAAGAAGAAGAAGTAGAAGCAGGAGGAGGAGGAGCAGTAGCAGCAGTTGTAGGAAAAACAGTACCAACATTCGTGAATCATAAGCAGCGAGAAACCACGCACCAGACCTCCTACAATCCTGAGAGAAGAGCCAAGGACCCGGAGAACCAAGCCAACAGCCTCCTAAAATCCTGAAAAAAAAACCTCCAACGTCCTGGAAAACAGGCCTACAGCCTTGAGAACAACCAATTGAAAATGCATACTGTGCCAAAACCGATCAAAATATGGAGGACGGCCCAAACATGGCTCCAAAACAGAAGTCCCGAGACAACCGACCCCCTGCAAACCTCCATGAGGCCCTTCTAAAAATGCCATGCAGCCTTCTAAGAGCCCCAAACCCTAAACCCTAAGCCCTAAACCGTCTCGTTCCTTGGACCCCTTGCTACTCTTGGTCCTGCTCATCTTCCGCTGCTGCGGCCTCAAGACACCGGGGAAGGTTAGGGCTTCTCTGTAAGCGGAATTAAAACCCAGAGGGTCCATAGACACTACGGTTGATAATCTAATTACCTTCAGGACCCTGAGGTATGGGAATTATGATATATATTCCTTATTGTGGGTAACGCAGGATTTATATCATCGACCGTACCATTATGGAATCAGGTCCCCAGAGACCATCCCTACTATGATTTTGGGGACCAACTTCCATAACAGTAGTGTGCATACAGACTCTCTTGGCTAGGGCTTTTCTATAGGGGAATCAGAACTTAGAACACTGTCAAGGGGTTTTGGGGGTACCTTAAACCCCACACCCGCAACCCCAAAATGAGAGAATAGAAGGTGCAGGAAGCCTAACAGTGTTTTAGGGTTTAGGGCTGCAGCCTTGAAACAACAAGGCTTGCAGAAGTGTTCTTTACCGGGGTCCTTACCGATGTTTATAAAGGCTCTGCAAGGCGTCTTCTGGGACTTAGTGGGTTTATGGCTTCGGGTTTGGAGCAAAACTTATCGGGTCCCAGTTGCGAGGCACGCCCAAAACAGATTTGATAAGGTAAAGGCTAAAGCCTAAACAAACCAAGCCCTAAAACCTCTAAACCCTCTATCCTGTATGCGGGGGTGGTGCTAGCAGGATGTAAGGCTTACGCACCCCAAGCGTCCCAGCACCTAATCATCAAGTACTCCGCCGAATAGTTTGGTTTTGGTAGGTTAAGGTAGGGGTTTAGGGTTTAGGAGATAGAGTGGCCAGCACAACTACTACCGTTGATGATATAAATCCTGCATTACCCATGAGAAAGAATGTACCATAATTCCCATAGTTTAGGGTCCTTAAGGTAAGGCAGGATTTATATCATGAACCATATCCTAAACCCATGTACCGAACTAGTGGGTCCTTTGGACCACTGGGACAACAATCCCAAAACTTCAACTCTCTCTATATGCCGGACGACGAAACCGAAACCCCTGCAATTCCTAAACCCTTTATAAACCCTAATAAACCCCTATCAACGGCAAAACCCTATGAACCCTAAACCCGTTTTCAACCCGGCACCCTTATTAACCCCCAAAACCTTATGAACCCTTTACCCTTTATAAACCCCAAACCCTTGATAAACTCCGAAACCCTAAGCCAAGCAGGGCCCGGTACGGCTGAGAGTTCTTCTGACCCGGCTGCTTCACCGTCTTCCTGGCACCCGAATCCCGGCCCAGGATAACCGAAAATCTTCCGAAGAACTCGGTTAGGATTTAGGGGTTCGTGCTTTCGGATCTGGGATCCAAGGTTTAGGTTAGGATTTAGCGGTTGGGGCTTTCGGATCTAGGATTTAAGGTTTCGGTGAGGATTTTGGCCTTGGGGTTTTCGGATTTAGGACTTAAGGTTTCCCAACTCACCAAGCTCACACTTACCCTAAGGCTCTAAGGACTCATATTTTAAGGCTTTTGGGCCCAAAGACCCTACTATATAAGACTTTTGGGCTATTTTGAGCCTTAGGGTTATGTAACCTGTACTCGGCCGACTTCTAGGCGTCCAAATGGCTGAAGGCTTGGAGCGCCGTTGTTGGATCAATGCACTGCTACGACCGCATGTCCTCTGATGATAAATGACCAGACCAGGGAAGCCGTAAGGCGTTCGGTCGTCTATCGAGTGTTTCTCGCAGGCGACCGTCATGCCGGCGGAGGCAGCGGCTCCTCGATAGTGATGGCGGAAGCCGTATTCCGCACCTACCGAGGGGAGCTTAAACTCCTCGGGCAACTTCTTCTCCAGGTGTAATGGCAGTATTGGTAAACATTCAGGCCTCTATTTAATTCGCATGGTCATGGCTGCCAGGGATGAAGGAAAGGGACGTGATACACCGATGAAGCTCGAGCGCACTGCGGCACTGGGCACAGCACTCGGGCCACGGTGACAACGGCATTGTGGAGGGAGCGAACATTTGCTTCGCGCCCAAACTCCGGCGCATCAGTCTGCTCTGATGAACGACATGGCTTCTGTGCTCTGATGTCGCATCAAGCAACATTTTTGTATCAGCCCTAAACTCTAAAATGATGAAGGTCCCCACAGGGAAACTCGGGTCTACTCACCAGCATTCGTGCGGATCCCTATCTGTACCGACACAAACCCTACTCGAAAAGCTACTTCATGTGCTTCCTATAAAGCTAATGTAGGGCTTAGGGTATCCGGCTCGAAAACCCTGCGCCGCCAAAGTACTCCTTAAAATGCCTCAGTCCTGATCCGTGCCCTCCGGCAAGTTCACACGAGGCAGTCAACGAGAAATCACAGCTCCGGCACCCCTGCGGAGGATTGGACTGGTTTGCGGGTATAGATTTCCCCTTGTAACCTTCTATCCTGGCTTCAAGTAGTTCCTCTTTAGGATTACCTTATAGGATTCTAAATATATAAACCATAAAAAGGAACTACTTAGGGGCCTATGCTTACTACCCTCTCGCAGCACAGCAGGTTCCAGCTCCAGCTAAGATTTGCTTCGGGGTGGTGCTTGCAGCATCATGGAAGTTGGTAAGCACCATTTTAAGTAGTTGTAAGTATAGTATGTATAGTCACCATCACAATAACCCTAATTACTAAGTCAGATGATCGTTTCAGTGCTCCAAGGTCAGTAGGGGCGTCAGCGAAGAACTCGGGTCCTGGCATATAAAGCCCAATGTAGAGGGTTTCGGGTTTAGGGTTTAGGGGTTTATATAGGGTTTAAGGTTTGAAGTTTAGGGGTTTATTTAGGGGTTTATTGTTTGGGGTTTAAGGGTTGAGGCTCAGGCTGGGATATATGTGAAACCCTATGAGCCCGAAGTACCCCAAGCCACTTTCTGCACCCTACGACCCCTGGCACAACCAGCCCTAACCCCTCAACGCTCAATTAGGGTTCAGGGTTGGGGTCTACCCTTACCCTCAAAGGACTCATATTTTAAGGCTTCTGGGCCCAAAGACCCTACTATATAAGACTTTTGGGCTATTTTGATGCAAAAGGTCAGGGGCTCTCAAGCCGTGTCCTGAGGAAGTAGTACTTTGGAATGCCAGGATCCAGCACTTCGCCTTGTAGGGGCCAACATAGGGAGCTTAGTGGTGTTCAAAGGTGTGCAGGGTGTATTCTTTGTAAGCCCCTCAACCCTAAACCCTAAACCTAAATCCTAAACCCTAAACCGTCTTGAGGACGGGGTTGCTTTAAGGTTTGAGGAAATTTCCGAATGAAGCGGTTCAGGGTTTCAGGATGAGTGTGAAGGAGTTGGGTTTAGGGTTCAGAGTTTAGGGTTCGGGGGGTTAGATTTTAGGGTTTAGGGGTTTTGGGGTTTTGGGTTTAGGTTTTAAGGTGTAGGGTCTGGGGAAAAACATGACATGGACACCAAGTAGACTCTGCTGAAAGCGATACCGGGTTGTGCTTGCAACCAGTACCGGCTTTGTGGAAGCCTTGAACCTCGCGTTTTGCAGGAGCATGATCAAGTATGTCTCGATCATGTTGGGGAAGTTGATGGGTTTGGCTCACAATTCTCCCACGTCCCTCCTACGAATCCCTTCGCACAACAGGTTGCGGCAGCGAAGGAGTCAGAGAGGAGGCACAGCGCTCACAAACAGCTAAGAACTTATGAGTTTAGCTGTTTGAATGTGTAAACGGGCGCAGGATGCAACCTCAAACGAATTGGCTGAGGTCGTGGGGTCGTTTGGAATACATCTTCCAAAATTTCCAGCAGTTCGAGGTAGCTAATTTTGAGGGATCTCTTCTTCTTGTAGAAACGCACGTGAACATGTTCACGAATTTCGTGCGTGCGCACGCCCACACCTGCCAAAGTCCGTGCTTACTACTTGTGAAAAGAGTTACGGTCCAGGAACCTCTGCTAACCCTGACAGTGCGATTCAGAGACATGTTTTGAGAATGTTCAGCTACCGTAACAACCTAGGAGCATACCAATAAGACCTACTGTACTTTGCGGACTACGGTGATTAGAGTTTATGACTCGTACAGTACCTCGACCTCTTTGGCAGAAGGAAAGCATATCCATAATGCTCATAGACCCGAAACCCTAAACACCTGTACCCTAAACCCTAAATTCTTATGCAACTTCAGGCTCAAGACCCTCTAGAACCCTAAACCCTACAACCGATTCGGAAAACGGACACTGCACTGCAGGACTAACTTTGACAAGTCTGGGCTTGGGTTGCTAGGGCTTTGGGGTTCTCAAATCGTTAACTGGAAAGTGAAACAAGGCTCAGGGTTTGGGGTTTAGGATGTAGGGTTTGGGGTTTAGGATGTAGGGTTTGGGATTTACGGTTTGAGATTTTGGATCTAGGGTTTAGGATTTTGCGTTTCAAGACAGGTGGTATTTGATGCCACAAGTGAAGTCCTGGGTCTAGGAACTTTTTGTGGAGTCATCTCAGGCACGCGAAAGCCCATGCAATGCAAATCTAAACTCGCAAATTTTGTTTTGCAACGATTGAAAAAGACACCCTAAAACCCTAAAACCTACACCCTAAACTCTGCTTCGTTGGACGAGATACTTTCGCCCTCGCGAGCGCCTCACACAGGGCCGCAAGACCAAACTCTGAGAATCACCGATTTAGGGTTGAGGCTTTGTTTTGGAGGGTTCAAGGTTCAGGGTTTAGGTTGTTTTTGAGGGCTCAGGGTTTAGGGTTTAGGTCTTTTGTTGTTATGATTTAGGGCTTAGGGTCCAGGGTCAACTCCACCAAGACCCCTTAAATCCTAAACCCAAAGCCCTGCCTTACACTTTGAAAAACTTAAACCCCCTCACCCGAAGATACCTTCTGTGAACCCATATCGTCAACCCACGCCTTTCCCAGTAGAGGTGGAGGTTGGGATGTGGAAGCGGCTTAGGGTTTGAGATTCTTCTCCAACTTGAATGCTTTGGAAGGGGCTGCTGTCAGCTGAGTGAGCAGAAAACCTCTAAACCCTCAACCGCAAGCCTACACCCAAACCCATCTTGAGTGGAAAACTAAACCCTAGCTCTAGCCGAAAAAACATCTTGTTATTGTGAGTCGTGTCTCAAAGGAAGCAGTCTCCCATTCGCGGCCGAATCCTACACTCTTAAGCCCTGGCCATACATTTTAAACCCAAAACTCTGTACCACTCGAAATTCGGATTCTCCTGCCCTGTCTGGAGCCGCAGAATTCACCGAAACTGAAGACAACCCCCGTGGAGGTTCTGTCTTGAAACTTACCCTAAGGCTCCATGTGCCTATATATGTAAATATATGTGGGTCGAACCTTTACGCTCTATTTGACAACCGCCCCCTGCCCAGTGTGAATATGAAGACCTCGTCAACGAACCCATATATACAAACCATACAAACCGTACAGGAACATTGACAACGGACCTTTAAAGGCAATCAACCCTTCAAGCGAACCTCCCCTTCGAGAATATTTTCCGCACCGGAAGCTCGTGGACTCTCTAGTCTATGGAGTCTGCAACCCTTTCCACAAGTTTCACACTACAGAACCCTAAAGATCTATACAGGTAACTCTAGGCTGCGAGTAAGTCGTTATTCAATGTTCCTGGCATTCGGACATAACAAAAAGTTTTGAAACGGCAGTTGTGTGGAGTTTGCAGTCCCTTCCACGAGTTTCACACAAAGATGTTGCGGGACTCCAGAACTCTAAAGATCTGTACAGGCAATCCTTAGGCTACTGGTAAGTCGCTATTAAGTGTTCCTGGCATTCGGACATAACAAAAAGTTTCTGCAGCGGCAGTTGTATGAAGGTTGCAGTCCCTTCACACAAAGATGTTGCGGGACTCCAGAACATAAAGATCTATGTAAGTAGTTTAAAGCTTTGAAATGGCTGTTGTATGGAGTTTGCAGCCCTCTTTACAAGCTTCACACAAAGATGTTGCGGGACTCCAAAACTCTAAAGACGTATATAGGTAATCCTTAGGCTGCTAGTAAGTCGTGATTCAGTGTTCTTGGCGTTCGGACGCAAAAAATATTGAAACGGCAGTTTTATGGAGTTTGTAATCTCTTACACAAGACAGTTCCGAAATGCGCAAGAAGCGAATCGAGCTTACTTGACTGCAGGGCTTTATGCGTGGATAAGACCGGTCAACTTCATGTCCAGGCAGCAGCTTACTGTTATTTTTCGACGTCAAAGAAAAATCTGCCTGACAGAAAAAGGCATGATGCTGTCACTCAGCATTCGCTGAGGTAGTTACTTAGCTGTCGGAGCCCAGAATCTATCTTTATAGTCCCAGCGCCACTCAAGGCAAAATTTCGTTGAGACGTCTTCTTTCAGCCACGCAGTGATGAGACGGAGAGGACCACCCAAAGAACACTCTAACTGCACGAGCTTCCCACGCTTTAGGGGTTCTACCCTAACCACGGTTCCAGTAAGCCGCTCGTGCAGGTGTACAGTAATTATTCAGATTTCGTTCTGCAAGCTTGTCGAGACCTGGAACCATTGATGCATACAACCAGCAAGTATTTTTGAATAAGGCGGCTCTTGCCTTGCAAACGCGCGATGAATTGGCCAATGTGGTACTGTAGTGCAACTGCGTCTCTGTGTTGCTCCGCAATGACAGCACCTCCGAAGGAAACAAAAACAAAGTTTCGGTGAGAATGGCCTCGTCAAAAAGTTCAGGCGTGACTTGCACCAGTTGTCGCCCGAACCAATCTGAGGACAATGCACTGGAAAAACTCGCGGCCGATAAAGTCTCCGTCCACTTGGCCTGGCGCAGCACTGCTGCTAATCGCAATAATTCTGTTCAATGCAGACCTGGATCCAGGAGGAACTGGAACTGGTGTTGCTCCATGGTTGTGGTGTGAGACTTCGGTTGCCTCGTGTGTATGAAAATGCTATAACACAAACGACAACATCATGTCTACTGCAGCTTCTTCTTATGCCATCAAGCAGCTTTGCCCAAGTGGCGAGTCGACCGTGCCAAGCTTGGAGCAAGGCTAGAAGTGCCACGCGGAAAGAGATCCAAAGGGTTTCCGCTTGCGGGAGCAAGGACATTTCTGTGCCGGGCAGTGCCTAATGTTTTACACGTTCAATCGCTCGCAGGTTGTGCTGAACGGAATCTGTCAAATAGAGCATAATTATAAAGGTTCTATGTCCATATACATATATATATATATACACATACATACATATACATTGTACAGTATATACTTAGGCCTTAATGTACCTACATCGGATCCCCTTCCAGGCCTTAGTATACACTAAAAGGGCACATGGAGCCTTACAGCTAAATACCAGACTTGACCTACTCGAGGATCCTGTATTCAGGTCCGCTTCATCTCCACGGCATTACAGCATTTTAAAGTTCAGGGTCGACCATAGCATCTCCTTATAGTCCCTACAAGACTATAGTATCATAGTCCCAAAACCCTATTCGGATGTTTTAAACCTCTTTGAAGGGTCCCTTGTGCCCACAAATGAGGTCCTGAACCCAGAAACCCTCGATCTCTCAATTCCGAAAAAAATATGCTACTCTCTTTGCAAGTCGATCAAACGGATTCAGCAACGGTGGCCTTTCTGCAATCGGTCAGGAGACCTGCGCTGATCAAGTAGGCTTCTTAGATTCTTGGTGGGGCTATTATGGGGTTTAGGGTTTAGGGTTATTGGTGGGGCTATTATGGGGTTTAGGGTTTAGGGTTGCTACAGTTTACAAGCGTGACCAGTCGCTGCGTGAACGGTTGGCTTCTTGTCGTGGAGGTCGAACTTGACAAGTTTAAAGCCTTGGGTTTGAAGGTTTAGGCTTCAGGGTCTTAGGGTTTACGGTTTAAGGTTTAGGGAAGGTTTAGGCTGTCGGGTCGTTTAAGCCCAAACACTGAAGCCAACAGAACAAGCAGCACTAACCCTGTGAGAATCATGGGGTTGGCTGAGCAACAAACGCAAACACTGCTAAGTCATCAGGGTGCTTACAGCCCAGGTGCGTAAATATAAAACATAACCCCAAACACAAACCAAACCAGTGCCGCGGCAAACTGAGAAAAAACAACGCCGTGTCGTTAGAGTTCGGACGGTTACACAACCAAAACTGGATTCGTCCTCTGGATTCCTTACTATACTTGTAGTACGACCCCTAAACCCGAAACCCCCTAAACCCCAANNCCTAAACCCTAATCCCTGAACCTTAACCACCTAAATACAAAACCAAACCCAGAGCCTCAGGCGAATTGTTAATCCTCCAGCTTACGCACCCCAGCCCAACATGAAGACCTTGAGCGGCAGAGCTTCTCAAGAGGGTTTAGGGTTTGGGTTTAGNNTAGGGCTTAGGGCTTAGGGTTGTTTCAACTTCATTCTTCAATTGAGCCGAAATCGGCTGAGGAGGGTGTCTGGGGCGACATGCACTGTTTCGCACGTGTTCATGCGAGTAATCACTGCGCCCGCTTACTAAACACCTCCCCCCCACTTGCTTGAACACAAGAAGCCTTCCCGACAACACACCTGATGTGTCATCCCGCCGTTCCAAACCCGATTCGAAGTGAGGGGAGGCGACACAGGTTAGCTGTCTATGTCTACTGTGTAACTGTGAACTCGTGAGTAAGTGAATGTATGTGTGTGCGCTGTACTGCGAACATAGGCTCGGTCTCAGCCTTTCTGTGCGGAAGGGACGGACTGTCGATGCTTCGACAATTAATGCCTCCCTTGTTCTATCTTTCTGTGTGTCTCCCTCTCTCACCCTCTTCCTCTTGCTGTCTCCTAATTGATTGAATAACAGTAGCTAGACACAACATGTGAAGCCCAACTTAAGTTTAAGTGCCTCGCCCCCCCCCCCCCCAACATGACAGTAGCGACACAGATGACCCCTGAATAACAATGGAACTAAGCCCCGATTAGTTTTAAGCACCACGATACTTGATTCCGCATGATAGGTAGGCGACGCACCTTCACTCAAATTACGGCAGTACGCTGATGGAAGATTGGGCAGATGTCGTCTCCAGTTCTGTTCCTGCATGTTTGCAGGACACCTCAATCAATGGACAGAAATACCACTGGTGATGACAAGAAGAAGAGAACACAAGATTTAACATACACCTTTTTGACATAAATCTTCCCGGCCTTGCTGCCATGCACGCGCGAAATGGATCAGCAGCAGGGACGTCGGCGTGAGCAAAGTCGCGCTTCGCTGAGATGTTAGCACTTTCCCTACGCAGTGCAGGCTTCTGCAAGCTTGGGATTTTGAGCATACGTCTAGAAACTATAAGGTCAGGGAGCTCAGGGTAGGGCAGGGGCTTGATTCCTTAAAGGGTGCTGCTGAAAACTTACGAGCAATTCTGTTGGCTTGCATGATGCGACACGAACTACGTCCTACAAATCAAGCAGATCACATCAGCCCTGAGCAAACATGCGTGGCGGCAGGCGAGTGAAGCTGCGCTTCAAGACTCTTTTGGCTTCCCAGACGCAGCACTGGGTTTGGGGTTTAGGGTTGATTTC
>CAJNJA010018064.1:0-10732 GCA_905231915.1 Symbiodinium necroappetens | reverse complement strand
TTCATATGATAAAGAGGTTTAGGGTTGAGGGTTTAGGGTTTAGGAGCGCACTAAAGCATGACAGACTACATCCTAAGTCCTAAACGCAACTGCCAAGTCCAAAAGATAAGCCCCAAGCTAAATCAAGGGCTAAAGCTCACAACGTCGTGAAGCCATAGACATGGCGAAGCAAAATCCAGCCCTAAACCCTGAAGCTTGGAACTACACGCGGTTAGCACTCAGCCCCAGCCTCTAGACCACCATGGGCCTCCTAAATCTGAACCATCCGTGGGAGGGGGGGGGGGCTGCAAGCTAGGGAAGGTTTCAAACCTGACGGTTCAGTAAGCCTGGGGCCTAGTTCCAGAATTTTATTTGAGTATGCTATAAAAACGCCAATCCTGGAAAAAATGCCTCCTCCAAAAAAAACCTTGGGAATCAGGCTTTAGTGTTTAGAATCAATGGTCGAGATTGTGGGGTTGTGGAGTTCATGTCGAGCCAACGATCACGGGACTTACAGTAGTAACTTAAAAGGGCTCCTTACAATGTTCCTTAAACGGGATCTATAGGGATTTCGGGTTGAAGGCCTACTTGGAAGATCATCGGACTTAGTACCTCAATAAGTACCTTGTTTGGGGTTTTAAGTGGTTCTAGGTATATAGTTATCATAATAACAGCCTTAGTTACAACATCCCATGATCCCTTAAAAGAAAGCAGTCGCCCAGGCACCCGCCAGGTTCTATTGATTCCGCAGTGAACTTTACAGCCACAACCCTGAAAAAAAGCATAGCATAGGGGCCGTAATAAGTAGAATAGGGTTCTGGGGTATTTTTTCTGTAACCATAATCAGGAACCCCCAAAATAGTATTGATAATTATTTAGGCCTCTCTTTTATTTGCAAGGTGTCCTTCTGCATCCACATCACTCCTCTGGAAGGCCTCCCAGGCCGGGGCGTTGTTCGAAGAAGTCTTTTCGGTGGCTGCATGTTCTCCGGCTTTCATCCCCTACTCCGTCCGTGGACTTGTTGCACAGGTGACTGGGGCGCTTGGGATTATTGATCTGCTGAGGCGACTCACGTGACTCCACATTCCGGCTCGGAGAAGGGCTGGGTGCGGCCTCTCACACATGTCCGGTGTAGATGATGCCGGCACTGATTGACTCTGCATTGCACGCAGTTGGCTTGCTGTTGGTGCATCTGTTGGATCCGGAAGCATGCCCTGAGCCCTGGAACTTAAACCCTAAAGCAACCATTGCTTGTCAAATCTTTAGCCATGAGCCTGCGCTGGGACACTGCGGCTTCAACCGGCGGAGGTTTTCCTGCCGCGCCTGGACCCCAGAACCAACTGCAGCACGTACTTGGAGGATGATGGGACTTAGTAAGTAAGGTGAGAAGTACCTGAAATGGGCTTCTAAGTAATCACAAGTATACTAAGCTTGTGTAAGACCCAAGTTACCAATAGACTGAGTCCCATGATCCAGCAAACATTGCCCTAAACCCTTAAGGTATCTCACAACCCTAGGTTTTGACAGCTCCGGGGCGCTGCGCGCAGAGAGTAGAGGGGAAGATTTGAGATCTGCGTCACCTCGCCGGCGCAGCGGTTTCAGCAGCACGGAAGCCTAAACACTGAACCCGAGTATCTCATGATCTTAACCCTGAACCGGGTGCAGTAACGTTAATCACGACGGCAACATGGGGGGGGGGGGGGGGTGGGAATTCGAGGGTTCTCGATGAAGCTGTGCTGTGAGGGTCATGGGACTGACTAACTTAAAAGGGCTCCTCACAATGTTCAAAGTTCCTTAAATTACGAGATCTACAGGGATTTCGGGCTTAAGGCCTACTTGGAGGATCATGGGACTTAGTAGCTCAGGTTATATAGGTATTTTAATTGAGGCTATACTATAGTTACCATCATAGTAACCCTAGTTACTAAGCCGTATGATGCCTCAAGTAGCTGCTCGTGGCACGCTGCCGGTGTGGTAGTTGTCTCAGCCTTGGGTGTCGGTGTATGAGACGTGTCTCAGAGCCAGCATCGTCTGTGCACCCCAGAACCCCAAAACCCTAAACCCTAAACCCAAACCCCGAAACCCCTAAACCCCTAAACCCTGAAAGTTTTTTCCGACATCCGGCTTTCGGGTACGGAGCTCTGCGTAAGTAAGCTCCCTGAACCTGAGGGCCTGAGGGGTTTAAGTCCCCAGTCTGGACCCCTAAACCCAGAGCCATTCAAGCCGGCCCAGGCAAGGAGTCCCGAAGAAGAAGGCCAAGAGGAAGCCGAAGCCAGCACAGAAGGTGCGAGGCTGAGGGAGTGTTCAGGTCTCCTTCCAGCTGGAGATTGCGCGATTTGGGGTTGGGTGGGAGGGTTTACTGCATGGTTATGTAATTTTGGGACATAGACCGTAGGATAATAGCGTGTAGCACTCGCAAGCTGTTGCTTGCGGAGATGGTTCATGCCCACCAGTCTGCAATGTCTCACATGCTGACAGAGGGTTGAGGGTTTAGGGTTTATAGGGTTTACAGGGTTTAGGGTTTGGGGTGGGATGATTGGAGACTCCCTGAAAGGTATCCGTGGACGCGACTCCTGCTGAAGCCGAAGATGACTCAGCTATGCCACCAGCACCTGCGCCCAATCACAGAGACATGGCAGATGACGACATGACCTCGGCATTCTCTTACGACATAGAGAAGCTCCAGGTGATGAAAGCGAAAACCATGTATCTGGGTTCTTACATGGTTCAGGAAATTAGTTTCAGCTTTTTTTACACCGGGGACCTATAGTAAATAACCGTGGTTTCCTGACTTATTAGGGTAACTTCAATGCAGTCCCTCAATAGAGCCCAGGTATGAGATGGTTGAAGACATCGATGCGGGTTGCGGCCCGGTAAAGCTGCTCTTCCTCACAAACGTGCAGGCGGATTCCATCAAAAGCAGCTCGAAAACCTTGCGGAAGCTGCTCGAAGCCTTTGAGATTCCTCAGCCGAAGCTGGTCATCAACTTGCTTACCTCCTCAGGCCTCCGGAATTTCTTGGATTTGTTTCCGGCAAAATGCGCAGCCTTTGGGAATGAGTTATCGCCGGAGCTCAAAAATGATTTGCCACCTTTTCTCACTCCAGATGAGGAGCATCACGTGCTGACACAGCTGGACACGTTCATGTCAGATGTGCTTCTACCCCTGGCAGCATCCACGCATGCACTCATCTTGACTTGCGCGGTGTCCGGGGAGTGTGCACTGGCCGGCGCACTTTCGCGTGCTTTCAGACAGCAGCAGGCAAGGTGGGGGCCATCCCCTCCTTTCACAGTCCTTTACACCACGGTGATGACCCCATTGCTGTATTTGAACTCAGATGAAGATGCCTACTGGCGAGCTTTGCGCCGGAAGTCCAAATCATGGAGCAGCCGCGATCCGATTATCCTGGAGATGGTGCATACGGAAGGGTTCCAGGGATTTTTCCCACAGAAAGTGAGTCTGAATCACGACTTGGATAGAGATGGCTGTTGCTTTCTGATCGTTGACCAGGTGGGCAGCACTCGCAAGCAGTTTGACGCCAAGCCGGGGAATGAGCTCAGAAACGAGCTTGTGCGCTTCCTCAGCAGCACCTTACCATCCATTGCGCTGAGAACTGGGTACGTGGACAAGTTCAGCACGACGTCGGACAAGACGTGGCAGGTATGCTTGAACCAGGCAGGTTGACACAAGTCGTTGGTGCAAAGGGTCTTGTTGAAATCCTTGGAAAGTGATGGGGAGTGCAAGGGGAGTCGGACAAGTGTGGTTGAAGTTGTTTGTAAGTTGCAGGTAGGAGGAGGGCGGGTTTCAGAAACAAGCCGGGTACAGAGGAATAAATGAAATTCCAACGATAAGGACAAAGCTGAAAACTTTAGATGCCGACATGCAGCAGTATGGTACGTACACAGCGCAAACAATGGGGAATAAGCTCAGGCGTCCGCCATGCCCCATGATAGGGACAGTTTGGCAGTTGGCGGACGTTTGCCACCTTCAGTCGGGGGGTCGGGCTGGTTACGACTTTGTCCCGTGCCTATGCGTACTGTCGTATAGACTTAACCTGAGACTTGTCACAGTAAGGCAGTCAGATAGCAATCCGGGAATGGCTTTTCTGCAACTCATGAGGGTTTACCCCCCCCCCCAAACCCTAAAGCCCCAATCCTAAACCCTAAACCACTGAACCCCAAACACTTAAATCCAAACCTCGAATCCTAAACCCTGAACCCTGAACCCCAAGTCCTAAACCCTAAACCCTAAACCCCAAATCCTAAACCCGTAACACTGCATGGGACGTGGAAGCCTGGGGAGTTGCGTCTGGCCCGTGTCCACAGCCTTGGACTAACGTCAGAAGGATTCGGGTTTAGGGTTTAGGGATTGGGGTTCGGGTTTAGGCTTTAGGGTTTAGGATTTGGGGTTATGGGTTTAGGGTTTAGGATTTGGGGTTTAGGTTTAGGATTTGGGGTTTAGGGTTTGGGGTCTAGAGTTTTGGGTTTAGGGATTGGGGTTTAGGGTTTGGGGCTCAGGTTTTGAGGTTTAGGGTTTGGGGTTTAGGGTTTAGGGTATAGGGATTGGGGTTTTAGGGTTTAGGGTTTCGGGTTTGAGGTTTTGGGGTTTGGGGTTTAGGGCCCTAGACAGGAAACTTGTAGCCGTCAGCCCCAAATTCCACAACTCATCTGGTAGATGGAGCCTTAATAAGCTCTTACCCCATATCGCTAAAACCGAAAACCCTAAACCCTAAAGCCCCAGCCTACTTGGAAGATCAGAGGACTTGGTGAGTAAGGTTATAACCACTTTATCTGGGGCTGTAAGTAACTATAGGTATACTTACCTTATTTACAACCCCAGTTACTAAGTCCCATGATCCTTTAAGTATCCCTGACAGACAAAGCTCAGGTCCATTCTGGCACTGAGCTGCTATTGCTTGATTTGCGCGACCGCCCAATGGAGGTTCATGGGACTTAGTAAGTCAGGTTTCAGGTACCTTACTTGGGGTTATAAGTGACTATAAGCCTAGTTAGTACGTCAGGTTTCAAGCACGTTAATTGGGGGTTATAAGTGACGATACGCCTGGTTAGTAAGTCCCATGATCCCTGAACCAATGGAGGTTCCAGGCGGTGGCCAATGGGAGAAGCGAAAGCAGTACATAGATGCTGCATGGGCGAAGCTCGAGGAGAACTGCGATGCCTTGCTTGCTGAGAAAAAATGCGATTCGCTCGACGTCTGCAACGTTGCTTACGCCCACCACGCTTTATTTCACTTCCCGGAGAAAGATGAGGTTGGTGCCCCAATGCAGCAGAGAAGCGTCATTCCTCTGCACGAGGCGATAAAGGAAGCTCGCGCAGAACGCCAGCATCAAGTCGGTCCTGTCGACGTCGATGACGATTGGGAGGCAACAGATGTGCAGGTCATGGATGTTGCACGGCGTCTGGCTGGCCGCATGCTGCAGGACTGCAGGAAAGCCCTGGGAAGGCCCTTAACAGACGAGTTCGAGAAGTTATATGACAAAAAGACCGTCGAACTCGCTTCTCAGATACGGAGCGTGCTGGTGAGCCCGCATGCACACCAAGTCAACATACATGACATGGCCGATGCAAAGCGGATCGTGAATAGCTTAATTCAATCCGATCGACTTCCCAGGACGAATTCATTGGAAGGTTTACTGTTGATGCAGCAAGCTTGGTGCGAGTGCGATGTAGCACATCACTTGGCGAACAGGTACAAGATACAAACGAAAGTGTTGTATGTGTGTCAGCTGCTGCTGGCATGGCTCGTGATCTTGTTTTCGCAAGTTCAGCTGGGAGCCACTGCGTCGTCCTTTGCTTCTTCGGACATCGTTTTTGTCCTGGCAGTTCTGCACGGGGCCGTCGTGTCGGTCGAGGGATATCTCAGGCCCAAGCCAAAATGGCAAGCATTAAGGGGGGGAGCCACTTCACTGGAATCGATGGTATGGCTGTATCGCACTCGTGTTGGGCAATTCCGCATGGGTCCAGCACAAGATCCCCGAAATCCTGAGATCATCTTTTGCAGGCAGCTAAATGAGTCCTAGCTCTCCAATACCCAACCTCTAAACTTTTTGGGTTCTTATAATTCAGTAGGAATCTGAGAGTTTAACCTTTTATTTCCCTGGCTTATTGGGGAAGTAAGGAGTGGACCGAGGATCTCTTTGCTGCGGGAGATCTGCAGCGCAGCGCATGGAGTAAGTCTTTCTCGTCATCCATCCATCGGCACCAGCAGTGCGAAGGCGACCCGGATAGACAGGAAGCGGCGCCTGAAGATGGAGCCATAGATGATCATTATTCACCGGTGCAACCAGATTTATACATCAGCTTCCGGCTGATGCGCAGGATGGACTGGTATCAGAAGAGGCTTCCCACCTACATTTTTCATGCCTGGGTGTTTAAGCTTCTGGTTCTATCCTGCACAGTTGCATGCGCCGTCCTTGCTCGATTTGGTCAGCCAACGGCCGTTGTGATCATCACCGCTTTCTCATCCAGCAGCACGACATGGTCTGAGTTCGTTGATGCTGGAAGCAAGGTGGAGCGTTATTCGCGCGCTGTCCGCACTATGTCCCGGCTGTTGAACTGGTGGAAGCACTTGACCGAAGTGGAGAGGGCTTCCATGGAGAACATCGCTGCTCTGATCATCGAAACGGAGCAGGCGATCGCAAAGGAGCAGGCGAACTGGATGCCCAGCCATTCTGCAGGGACTGTTGAGACCGGGGCGAAGCCTCCTCCAGAAGCCCCTGCCCCTCGCGAGGTGCCTGAAGCCAGACCTCGGACTTGAGGCTGTGAACAAAGCCACCAGTTTAGGGTTTAGGTTTTAGGGTGTAGCAGCGGGCCTGGGGGCTTCAAGAATGATGAGGTGCGAGGGTGGCTGCTTAGGTGGGTGGACAACCGGCATTTTTTCTCGGCTTTCCATGTAATGCTCATTTTCTCTAACTCCTTCCGCCTCCGCACCACCTCACTAGAACAAGAAGTGTTCTGCATGGTCTCTGCGGTCACTGACATTCATTGGTTCATTGGGTGCAGATAAGGATGTTTAAGGAGACACCCTGCCGCGATTGTTCCCTCTCCCTCTCCCTCTCACTCTCTCTCTCCCTCTCTATCTGTCTGTTGTCTGTCTCTCCCTCTGTCTCTCTCTCTCTCTCTCTCTCTCTCCCTCTCTCTCTTTCACTCACCCTCTCAGATATGAGAGGAGATGTATTCTGGCAAACGTGGCCTGCTCTTCGGTCTGACAAACATCTACCTTGGTCTGCGTGTATGTATGTATGTATGTATGTATGTAGGTAGGTAGGTAGGTAGGTAGGTAGGTAGGGAATGGTAGGGAGGTAGGTAGGTAGGTAGGTAGGTAGGTAGGTAGGTAGGTACAGTAGGTAGGTATCTCTACATATATGTATGTAGAGGTCTCTGAACCGTGCTATGGATGTTTCTCTAAGCTGAAACCCTATACCCTTTATAGAATCCCTATTGCAATCCTCATAGCGATCTTGAGAGGAACCGATAAACGCCCCTCACTTTTCTTCTTCTGAAGCCCGTCCCGTTCCAGGGCGTCGCTGGGTAATCCCCATGCCTCCGTGGCAAACGTGGACAAGGAGCCTGGCATACCACCCTGACACCGTAACACTGAGGATTTGTGGTTTTGACCCTCAACTTCAAGACCTAAACCCCAGACGCTGAGACAATCAGTTCAAACCTTATGCACAAAGTGCAAAAAATAACTTCCGAGTGAGTCCTTTCGGGTCTTGGGAGGTTTAGTTAACCCATCTAGAAAATTGGGGCTGGCAGAGAGGTTCATATCAAGTTACCTAAGTGGTCTGGTCGGTGCAGTCTGCGGAAAGAAAAGTCTACGGTTTAGGGTTCGAACCATGTGGCAGTCCGTCCTTTTCTTTTTGGTTTGCGGCTTTTCTTTACTACTGCTTGCAGGGCATTTTTTAGGTATTTGTTGATACAGTTGCAGCGTATTGGAACCCAATACCGCGCGGTGCAGTGAAAGTTACAGCAGAACACAACCCTAAACCCTAACCCCTAAGCATCATGTGGGACGTTGCGAGAATGTGAAAGCAAGTGTTCCGAGACCATGCTTCGTACTTAGATTACAAGTTTTGCGCCCTACACTCTAAACCTGCAAACCCTAAACCCCTAAACCCCTGGACCTCAAACCTCTAACCCCCTAAACCCTAAACCTCTAAACCCCTAAAACCTGAAGCTTTAAACCTTACACGCCTTTTTCGCCTTTTTTTCTGTATCGGCTTGCAGGTTTCAAGACTTCGCCCAGCAGCCACAGCATGCCCTCAGCCGTAAATCCCTATGCATCCTTTAAAGGAGCCCCTTAAAGGGAGCCCTTGAAAGCAACCCTTGAAAGGAGCCCTACAAAAAGGAGGTATAGGGTGCATACCCTAGAGCTTAAACCCTGAAAGCCACCAGGACAAAGGCTGAAAACCAGAAGCCAAGGCCTTCAGGATGCGAGATGGGCTTGGCAAAGCGGAGACGTGGAGAAGCGATGCAGCGCAGAAAGGGAGCACAGCTGTTGATCATAAGGGTTATGGTTTAGGGCTTAGGGTCTTGGGGGGCCGTTGATAGCCTTTCGACGAGCCCGTTTTTCGGCTCGGGTAGATCGTTCTGTGTCGGGTTGCTGGGGTTAGGGGGCCGTGCTTGCAGGATTTAGCGCGTCCGGTTTGTATGCGGTTGAGGGTGTTGGTTTGGGGCGGGTTGGGGTTTGGATTTAGCTTTGCGTATGTCCCTTTGGGCTCAGGGATCGGGATTCCCGAGCTAGCCTCACGGCAGGATTTGCCGTGCCTTTTGGCGGTGGGCTGTGCCCATCAAGGCCTCCTTGCTCTCGTAAAGTGGAGCCCTCATTCATAGTCTCCATCACCATCCCTTAACAGGGGCAGTAATGGGGACACTGTGGAATCAGAAGATTATGACGGATAAAGAACAGTGGTCAGGGGTTCACTCTATTATCTTTGCGCATACCAGTTTAAAAATCATTACGACACACTTAGGACGGAGAACAGGCTGGACCAATGGCTCTTTTCCTCTTGCTTCTGACTTGTTGCAGTCTTGCAGGCTTGGCCGACTTTCTTGCAGCCGTTTGCCTCAGGTTGGCCTGAAGGCAAGCTGTACGTAGTCTGTAGGTTCCACAAGTATCTCCATGCGTGTTCCGCACACACTTGGCTGTGTGGTTTTCCTGTGCATTGTGCTGGTGCCAGCGCTGAGACCTGTTGAGAATTTTGCACGGCCTGTCGACCGTGAGCAGTCGCCGGTCAAACAACCACGTGAGCAACTCAAGCCGTCGCCAGCCAAACAGCAACGAGAGCAACTGATCGTCCATATAATCAGTGCAGCCGTTTTGCTGGAAATGTTGTTCGCAATTCTTGGCTTCGCCATGCGAGCTTGTTTATGGGGGCAAGCAGACGCGGCATTTCAATTCCCACCAGACGAGAAAGATGGTTCTCGCAGTTCTGAACACCCTAGTTGGATGACAGTCGTTTTGAAATTTGCGTGGCGGGTCGGGCGAGCGTCAGTCAACCTGTCGTACCTCATCTACACGGCCGCATCGGTGGGACCCATCTCTTTTCTGGCCTATGGACTTGCATGGGAAGAAGAAGGGAGCTCGAAGTCGTGGCGAGATGCATCAGAGCATTGGCAGTTCGAACGGAGCTTGGTGGCTCTTCTGGAAGGTTCGGTTGCGGTGTTTATTCTTTGCTACCTTCTCGAAAACTTCTACAGATGCATGAGACGCCCTTCCGAGTGGACCAGTGGCATTAGCGCATTCCGGTTCAAGACCTGGTTGGACACTGCATGCAGCTTTTCTGCCTTCAGCCTGCTGCCCTTTGCAAACCCTGCTGCAGTGCTTGACCAAGTGCAGTTCTATTTTGCCAGCGACAGGAAGCGTGGAGTCGGAGGAGTCGTTTTGGCTGGTTTCATCCTATTCCACTCAGTGTTCCTCACCATGCCACTCGCCGCGATGGCAGTGACAGTGAAAGTGGCGCAGCTCGGCTTCATCGCTAAGGCAGAAGACTGGACTCTGAAGAACTGGGTTACATTCGTGCTCTTCTTCAATGCCCTTGCTGGGCTCAGGGGAGACATGGACCTAGAGAGATTGAGGGCGATATATCACGCAGATCCCATCCGCCTAAACTGGGAAATGCAGCGCATCACAAATCGAATGCTCAACGAACAGGGCAACTTCGCTGGCCTGGTGATGTTCACGGTCATGCCAGCGAGCATCGTCACCAATCTGTATTAAATGAGCGCAGCCAAACCGAAGCACTGGCCACCTGCTGCATGTTGGCAGGGTCTTCCATGTACAGGCATGGGTGGCAAGTTAATAATTTATGGTTTGCGCCGGGGCAACTACTGGAGCTTAGCTGAGAAGTCTGCACGCACATGTCACGTGTTGTTTCCGCTGCTTCCTGGTGCTTATTACCATGCTTGAGGCGGACTGCTTTATTCTACATACCGAGATTGTCGTTTCTCCTTCCATGAGTTTGTTTCAGTATGTTGCAAAAGGCTGTGGTACTTTGTATATATTTTCGCGATCCATGCCGTTGTTGTGATTATTTTGATGATCGGCATCGTCACTGTTCTGATTACGGTTATAAACTACCATGTCGATACTGATGGCTGCCAGCATTGTCGCTGCTGGAGGTGTCTACTTTTGGCATCGCCATCCGCAGGACGACGACGACGATGCTGATGATAATGGTGATGACGACGACGACGAAGAAGATTTTGTGGATGGTGGTGGTGGTGGTGGTG
>CAJNJA010018063.1:0-10732 GCA_905231915.1 Symbiodinium necroappetens | reverse complement strand
AAACCCTACGCCCCAAACCCCAAGCCCATGACCTCAACCCTGAACCAAACCCCTAAACCCCAACCCCTAAACCCATGACCTCAAGCCTAAACCCCAAGCCCCTAAACACCTAAACCCTAAACCCTGGGAGTTAGGATTAGGGGGACGCTGAAAAGATATAGACCCTCTCAATAAGGTCCCCTTCAAAAGAGCTACAAATAGGTTCAGAAGGGTCCCCTTTTAAGGGGTCTCCCTAATGCTACCTAGGAAACCCCAAACCCTCAACCCTAGAGCCTCGCCGGATTCTTCAATCTTTGTCTTCGCAAAAACAGCCTGTTGGAGCATCTGGCAGGGCAGTATAGGGGCCTTAATGATTAGCATAGGGTTTTGGGGGTTCCTTGTTAAAATATTATAGTATAGTATATACCCCCAAACCCTACTTCAAATATTCAGGTCCCTATATTAGATGCTTGAACTTGCTGCAGGTGTCCATGCTGCTGTGGGGCCTTACTCTGCGCCTGCCATGCTTAAAGGCAGTGCCTAAAGGGCCTCACACATCTCACAGGTTTTGCACTACTACGTACATAGGTAAATTATTACAGCACATTGTCAGCTGCTGAGTGTGTGTCTTAAACTTTGCCGGCTAACTAGTACCCTAGACCCTAAACCCTAACTGGTACTCTGCACCCTAAACCCTAAAGGTGTTTGCCGCACAGGGCTTCGATTGTGCAGCGCCCAAAGAAAGCGCGCATATGACTTCGGTTTCGGGTTTAGAGCATATTCTACTATATAATTACAGCAAAGGTAGTATACAGATGTATAGGGCCTTTTAATGACTAGCATAGGGTTTCGGGTTTAGGGTTCAGGGGAGTTCTAGGATTGTCGATCAAGCTTCGCAGAAAGCACCGTCAGACTTGCCCCCGATTTACGCATACAGGATCATTTGATTTAGGTCCATGAGTTTCTAGTTCAGCCTCAGGGCCCGATCGAGGATTATTTTTGGTTTAGGGTTTGGGTAGGGGTACCGATACGATTCAATGATAGGATTGCCG
Source organism: Symbiodinium necroappetens (assembly GCA_905231915.1). NCBI lineage: Eukaryota > Dinophyceae > Suessiales > Symbiodiniaceae > Symbiodinium > Symbiodinium necroappetens. The sequence continues at coordinate 9,701 of CAJNJA010018063.1, read as the reverse complement.
TATTCCGCATTTCGGGAGATACGGTTCTGATACGATTCGGATACGATTTCGATACGGGGCGCGATACGCTCTCGTATGGCATTGGAACCTGTATATTGAAACCTGTACTGGGCCCCGTATTGGAACCTCTATTCGAACTCGTATTAGAACCCCTTTCCAAAACGTATCCAAACCCTATCGGTTCCTCTATCTGAACCGTATCGATGCCATAGCCCGATAGACCGATCCTATCCTCAGATCGTATCCAAATCGTATTGGAACCCTATCTGGTAATTATCACGGGTGGCCACCCTGAGCCTAACTAGAAACTCTTGGATTTAGATGCGAGCTGCTAAGCACGGATCCAAGTGGCGATGAACAGGTCTCCGGCCTGCCGAATTCTTAACGAGGTTTTACTCCGAAAAGCTGAAGCAGCCTAGGAAATTCCTGAGGATGCTGGTGGAATCTCCAACCCTTAGGGTCCAAGTAGTCCTTATTTAATTATGGTCTTTGGTACGACCCTTAGGGCAACCCATACCCGGTGGGCGTAGTTGGGTTTAAGCAAAGCTTAGGCCAGACGAACGTTATTACGCTGAAGTCCAGTACCCTGGAGCCTAAACAACACCATTTTTTGCTTGACTTCAAGATTTGACCTCGGTATAAAAGTGGCCTTGAGAATCAGACAGGCATCCTGAGGTACGTTATCCTTGTCCTAAACCCTAACCCCTAAACCCCTAAAAAGGGAACCCAAGGCCTGCAAATCATGGAGTCTCCCGACCCCCGCCATCTTGGACAGCGCCATCTCCGGAGCCCCGCCAAAACTGGGCCGCCGACGAGGCTGGGCGTTTCCGGATCGCTGGATGCCTCCATTTTGGCGTCCTCCTGGCTGTTGCTTTAAGTGATACTCTGCCAAATGAAGGCTCAGGCTTTAGAGGATTTGGGGTGTTTAGGGTTTAGAGGGTTTAGGGTGGAGGGTGATTCAATTTACGTGAGTCCAACAAAACCACGAAGTAGGGTTGCTTCGCCGCGCGTGCATACCCTCCATATTTATCTTCAGTAGTTGTTGATGCACGATTCTACCCCCTAGACTCGAACGTCTGATCCCCAAAAACAGTAGTCTGAAACTCTGAAACCACAAACCCTAAAACGAACCAACTTCATCCCTATTTACACTTCTGAAATTCCTATGCCATTAAAGCATCGAATATCTCAACCTCCCAGATGCGAAACAGCTTTTCGTGCAGGCTTCCAGATTTTTTTTGATATTTTTGGGTCTTCTCAAATTTTTAAGACGTGAATCAAAACGTGTGGATTCGACAACGCCTTGGCGCTTGGAGCTTTGGGCTTGGGGCTCGGGGTAAAAGAGGGGGCAGGAGTAAGTGGCTTTAGACCCTGGCTCTGTAAGCCGCTTTCGTGAAGGTCCAGAACTGCAGGCGTTCAGCTTCAATGCTGGCTATTCTGGAATATGTATCTCTCTATGTATACACATATGTATGTATATATATATATGTAGATGCACATATGAACATATATATATATATGCATACAAATACCAATCTATGTGTATATATATATATCTGTATATAATATGTACAAAACCTCTTAGAAGAGTTAACAACTGTATCTGTCAATCCATTATTATAAGGTTACCTAGTATTCAGGAGCTTTGACTTGCCAAGAGTACCCATGGATGATGGTCTTTCTTCTGTGCATCGTGCGCTCGCGGTGTAAATCTGATACTATAGGTCCCGTCCGAGCAGCCTGCCTCGACTTGCAAGAGGGGGAGCCCAGGGTCTAGAGTCTAGAGGTTAGTGGACAAGCTAGGGCCTCAGGGAGTGTGGGGCGGTTTCAGGACCTTCGTGGCCAAAACTTACATAAGGGTTTTCAGGGCTAATGAACATTGATTCCTTAGTCGGGGTTCAGGCAAGAATAGTCCGATACTGGGACGTATGCCAGCTAGTAGGATACCTGCCTTGCGGATTGGGCAAGACACACTCAATTTTCAACGTGACAGATTGAACCTTCGGCGCACCCTCCCTCGCTCCCCTCCCCCGCCAAGTATGGCCACAAGCGGCCGTCCTCCAACTTTTCTGTCAGAATCTTCCACTCGGCGGCAATCGGCAGGGTTTCGGGCGTCGGGAAGGGACCAGTCTCCAGACAATCTAAAACCCTAAATTTCAATATCAGGGTATAAGTCAGTCCATTCGTCAACCTGTAGTCTAAAGGCTTTCTTGTCGTAAACTCCGTGGATGCTTCAACTGCACAGTCGTCGTCCTTAGCTCGATAAACCCTAAACCCTAAACCCCTAAATCCCAAACACTTACTTTTGAAAGTGCCTATAATTCGGTCCCAGAGCTTGGGCACGCCTGATGGCACACGCATTACCCAAAATACGGAATATGCCATAATTCCCATAGTTTAGGGTCCTGAAGGTAATGCAGGACTCATATCATCAACAGTACTTCTCCCTGAATGACTCCCCTGTGACACAGCATGCTTTCACCGCTTCAGGCACGAGCAATGTCGCACATGGTGCTTTACCTGGCGATTCAAGCACTTATAAGTACAGTTGCTTTATCTAAAGATCTGCTTAAGTATAGTTGGTTCATTTGTCAACCTAGGGCTAGTTATTAAGATTAGCTACATGTCTATGGGCATGCCATTGACCGGATCCCATCCTTCACACTCGTGGTAGGTTCCGAACCCGTCGCCTTTCACGCAGTAGGTGTAGGCACAGTAGGCCATATCACAAGCCGCACTGCCCATAGCACATGTCCAGGCTGCCATGAACATCGCATCCTCATAGCTCGGACGGCTCCCCGGGAAGCCCGGCAGTGCAGTTAGCCAGTGTTTCAGCATGTCTCTCATCGTCATGTTGCCCTTCGCCCCTCTCTGCACCTAGGCTGTTAGTACCCCACCGGGAAAAGTCAATGATTATTATAGACGAAGCCTGGCAACAAAGAAACAAAACCGCATGCCACTGAACAACCTTGGCACAAGAGCATCGGAATTGCACAGCTCTTCACCTTTCAAATACATTCCGTTAAAATCGTGCTGCAGTGCTCGGATTTCATCGGAGAGCCACCCGTTGTAGTAGCAGTAGTACTGGTCCCAAGAGGCAACTTTGTAATGAACCAGTGCAACATCGGGAATTTCGACGCTTTTGGCGAAGATCATGTAATCCTGGTTGTAAATAGCATCAGCACACGTCTTTTCCACATTGAGCTCGCACCAGCCGAAGGTTGCATTGTGTTCTTCTGTAGCTTCGCGCTGGAAGCTGCTCAAAGGCACGTCCAGCATCTCGGAATCCTCGAGCAAGCTATGGTTGCCACAATCATCTCTTACCACATAGGACTGGTTGGGCGCACGCTCGTCTGAAGGGGTGCCGCAAAGGAAACAAAGTCGCCCGTTTGCATCGATGCTTGGCAGTACAGGCGAGTCCTGGTTCATGGTTCTGAGGCCTTGGATCTCTGAAAGGAGCTCTGCAGCTTGCTGATCCTGCCTGGCAAGGGATGTAACTTGAAGACCATGCTGAAGTAGTGTCGTTTGCTGCGACTCGAAGCAATCTGGCTCTGGCTCGGTCGACGCAAGTGCCACAGCACAGAATGCGAGACGAATCATGTATCCGGGCAATAGGGCAAAGGGTTTTCTGCCCAGGGACCACCTACTGATCCTTGAGAAGATGTGCAGACGCACGGACTTTCTCATGAACAGGTCACCTCAACATTTAGGATGTGGCCTTCGGGAGCTCGGTGGCACCCTAGATCAAAACGCTTTCAACCTGAACCCTGCTTTTTGGGTGAACTTGTCCAAGTGTAAACTCCGAGGACACCGGGCCAGACCCCACACTGCGCACTTTGGGATTGCACGGCCCAAATCATACAAAAGGAAAGCCCAGTCCAAGCAAAACAAGCCAGGGTTCAGAAGGACACACCGGTCTCTCTCGACATCGCCCAAATCACCGTTTAAGGTAGACGGCTTTCAGTGTTTGGCAGGCCCTAAGCCCTAAACCCTCAACCCTAAACCGCCGAGGAACGGCAGCAACCACCTCCGGATCGTCGAAGTCAAACATCTCGAGGATAGATGCCTCGCAACAGCAGATGGCGATCTCTGCATTCGGATTCCTGTTGCCTGAACCCTAAACATTCCTAAGAGCCTAAGGGTTTAGAGTTAGGTGACGGTGCGAAAAAGGCAGGGGTGATGTCTATCAGCTAAAGGTCCTTTTTTTTCGGTTTGGGTTGGGGATTTACGAATAAGAGAATAGCGAATATGTCTGGAAATAAGAAGATCTCTTCTAGAGTGGGGTTCAGGGTCTCTGTGATTTTTTGCCATGTCTTCAGGCCGGGGATAGTGCAACACAGCGATGTTGCAATTCTACGATCGCGTATACGTGGGTAAAGGCTCGGTGGTAGAACCTCATAATACTCTTCATTCTAGGAACCATTTGAGGATCATCGGAGAGTCCACCCGAGCCCCTATAAACCCTAAACCCCTATAAATCCTAAAACCTTAAGCCGAAGTCTCAGACTTGGGGCCTGTCGCTGCTACCCAAAACCCGAAACTCTCCGTGCCATCCCGTTCGGGGATGTTCAGAACTTCGGTACTCTACTACTCTGCAGTCTACAAAATATTATACTACAAAGTCATATCAGAAAGCCTATAAACCAATCAATTGTTGAAGTCCCCATATGTAGGGGTTTGACACCGGCTATTGGCCGGGCAATTAATTCCTTGACTGCGCTTCTGGTGTGCCGAACGCGTGGGGTCACGAACCTAGTTAGGGAAAAGTGAACGTATGATTTCCTGAGCCGGGCGATAAACCACAAAAGCAAAAGGTGAAGAACGTAAGTGGCTTCTCCAGATAATAACCCTACATTGGGCTGCCCAGCTTCAGTCGACGGCGGCACTACTCAGACCCACGGGGAAGTCTTGAAACCCTCTCCCCAGGCCTGCTCAGAAACGGCGAAACTTCCGGAGCGGGATGCGGATGCTGAGGATGTCCGTGGAGGAAATGATCGGACATCCTGCAAATTATGGGTTTCTGTCAGATTTATGTACATCCGCGACACCACCCCCACCCTAAACCCTAAAATCCTATGCGCCCTGTGATCGACTGCAGCACTCAGGTGCCTTAGGGCACCATTACCAATACTGTTCTGGGGGGTTCCTTATCATAAATATAGTATAGTATACCCCAAAACCCTAGTCTAACTATTAAGGCCCCTACATTAGTCTGGTTTCAGTCGCAACCGCCTTTAAGGCGTGTCAGGAGCTTCAAGCTGGGTGCTTACCATTTAGGCATCCGGGGTTGGGGGGTTGAGGGGGTTGACGGCTTAGGGTGTATATGGAGGGTTTGGGGTTTGAAGGGTTTCGGGTTTAGAGAGGTTGGCATGGATTTCTACCTCGTCCATGGTCAGTCCTTGCAAGAAACGTGGCCGCGCAAAGAAATCTACCGAAGCTCGCTTTGGGCTGCATGCATGATGGCACCCCTGAACCCAAAACCAGTCAAGACCCACTTGACCCCGGGTTTCAGCACATCCCTAAGCCCCAACATCGATCTATGCCAGCCTAGGCCCCTTGAACACGGACTCTGCACTTATAAGTGCCTAGATTCAAAGCTGCGAAGGTTCTCAGGGGCCTATAAACCCCCAAAGCTTTCAATCCCTGAAACTTTAGAGTTCAACCCTACGGCCCTAACTAAATCCAAACCCTCAAAACCCTACAACCCGAAACCTAAACCCCAGACCCTAAAACTCTTGTCGTGATTATTAGGACAACTTGTCGGGATGCTAACCCTACAGACCCTCTCAAGCCTATAAGCCCTACACGCCCGTAAACCCTGAAACCCCCAAGACAAACCGTATATACACCGAAACGGTGCCTGCAGCTCGACTTCCCCGGAGCCCTCTGCATTTTGCACGTCTTCAGCCTGGCCATCCGTCAAAGAGTCCCGGTGTAAGGGTTTAAGGGTTTGGGGTTTAAGCATTTAGGGTTGAAGGGTTAAGGGGCTTGGGGTTTAGGGTTTAAGAGTTGAGTGTTTATGATCTCAGCTCCTTTAAACGTAGCTCAAGGAAGGGTCATCTGAGGGGTTTAAGTCAGGTCCTGGGGTTTAGGGGCACTCAGTTTACAAGTAGAACTGAAGTTAAAACGCTTGAGGGTTTAGGGTTTGGGGAACTCTCGACAGGTTTCGGGGAATAGTATAGCATAATTCTATCGGAATACAGGGTGGGATACTCCCACCAGATTTCCTATCCTGATACCCTCAAACGCCATGGCGTGCCCCACTATTTCTTGCATCTCCAGTTCGATAAAGTATCGACAGATCCTGCAGCCCTGAAGCCCCAAGGCCTAAGACATATCAACCAACCCAAAGCCTTGCAGCAGAAACCCTCAATCTGAATAGAAACCGAAAGGTTGCAAGCCTGACCCTTGCTCCCTGAACCAGATGCATGACATTTTAGCAGCTGAGAGAAGTACAGGGCAACTGGAAGAGGGACACCCCAAAGACTCAGAAACAACAATCACAAGATTAGGATGTGCGAGGATATGCCGCAATCCCCTCTCGCAGTAAGCCCACAACGTACCCTCCGGCGGCTGACCGGAGTGAAGCGCAACTGGAAGTTGATGTCGATGCTGCGTCGCGGAAGCTCCTAAGGCTTCGAAGCGGAACCGGATAAGGGTTTTCAGGTTTAGGGATTACCCATAGGCTCCTTAGTAGTTCCTTCTTGGGATTACATTATAGGATTCTAGATATAAACCGCAAAACGGCACTATTTAGGAGCATATGGGCTAAGGCTCTGGGGGATTAGGGTTCAGGGCCTTGGCTTCGGGGACATTGCGTTTAGAACTTGAGTCGGTTAGCTTTGAGGGCCTTTGGGGTCAGGATAAAATAGCATTCACACGGATAAAATAAGTGTTCTCGGCGCTTCGGGCTCCTGGACAGACATGAACAAACAAATTATACAGTACATAAACATATGTGTATATATATATAGATATGTATGTACGTACGTACGTACGTACGTACGTACGTACGTACGTATGTATGTATGTATGTATGTATGTATCCACAACTGTGTGTATATATATATAGAGAGAGAGAGAGATTTTCTTCGTGTTTCAGTAGTCACAATTGCAATCTTCCTGGCCGTAAGCTCCAAGATGGTTCATGCTGTTCCTTTGCTTGCCTGGCTTGACCTGCAAAGAGTTCGACATCGGAGAGTTCAGCCACTAGCTGCCAAGCTAAAGGCCCCATTTCAATATACCCTAAACACCAAAATACGGCTAGATAATCGATTGTATGGCGATGTTTGCTGGCTGTGGCGCTCGCACTTCTTTCAATACCAGACAATTCAACCATCTTTCATATTAACATTGCATGGCAACAGTCTGGTGAGCTCTAGTGAAAAGCAAGTCCAAAACATATGATGAATCCAACACTGTAGTCCAATAGGCTATGGAGTGAGTACGCAGTGGTTTACGACCCCTGACCCAGTAATCCGCGGCATAGGCTGACCACCTCATATAAAAATACTCGATTGAACGCCTAGACGGCCTTTATAACAACACTCTGGGTTAAAGGAAACTACAGGTGGGGAGTTTAGGTATATAGGGCTTCTATAAGGCTTGTATAAGGTATGTAGACCTTCTATAAGGCTCCTATAACGGTAACTACCCACCTGAAAATGTCCCAGACTGGGAAACCCTAAACCCTAAACCGAGGTGTTCATGACATCTTCAGCACTGGCAGGCGTCCCGCCATCTCTTCCGCTGGGTGCTCTGGGCGAAAGCATGTGCCTCAGCTGACCCTGAGGCCCCACCTACGTATATCATGTTATAGTCTATACTTAACCTTAAAGTACCCCCATATTCATGGCTACCTATATTATATAGTCTATACTTAACCTTAAAGTACCCCTTTATGGGTGCATGGGTGCCTTAGGGTGAGTCTTTGGCCCAGAGGCCGGCAGGTCTGGATCCACAGATATGGCTCCAGGCCTAGAAGCTAGAAGCCTAAACCATACACCCTAAACACTGAACCCTAAACCCTCAACAATAAAAGCATAGACACCTAAAGCCAGACCAGCTAAACCCATAACCCCTGAATCCATCAACCCTAAACCCTTAACCCCTAAACCCTGCACCCCTAAACCAGTAAACTGTAAGCCCACTAACCCTAAACCCAACCCCCAAACCACTGGCAACCTGACCCAGCCAATAGCCCGATTCTTACAGAAGGACATGAACGATAACAAGGCACCCCAACCCGGATGCATTGGGTTTAGGGTTTTGGGTACCTGGGTTTTGGGTTTACGGGTTCATGGTTTTGGGCATAGGGTGCATTATCATAAACCTGTGCCATAGTGGTCACAGAAATCATAACAGAGCTTAACAGTCTGCGGAACGGCTTGGCGGTGCCGTGCGGCAGCCCAACCAATTTCCACGAAGCCTGAGTTTGGCCGGGATGGATGGATTAGGACGCCACTAATGATAATGGCACGAGTAGGTAGTCCTTTTTGATGGCTTCGCCTTTTGGCACATGTTACGAAGTTCAATGCTTCAGCTTAAACGAATATCTGATTCTGGGTGCAACATTTGAGCTGCTTGGCGGGCGTCCTTGTGTGCACGAGGCTATGATTGCAGTCTGTCTGTATACATGCTTGTCATGGTCTGCCCCATCGGGTACACATGCACGTGCATGTGTAACTCATCTTGTGCTTGGCTTGGAGGGGCTTCACGTGGCATGTGCACTTTTCATCTCATCTTCGGAATGCCCTGAAAGGCCGCAGCTATTGGACATTTACTGTCGCAGCCAGCCGAAGCTTGTGCAAACCAAGTTGCTGACATCACTACCGACATGGCTTCGGTACATCTGGATGCCTACCTCAGTATGCAGGCGATATGTCTGCCCCATGTAATATGTGTGGCTAAATCTGGAACCGGCCGTTGCACTTGTACTTGTTTGGTCCTGTATTTGGGATGCTCCTGCAAACAGTCATGGTCGAGAACCTTCTGCGACTTTGCTTCTGTCAAGGTTGAATGATTTAGCGCGATAGCTTAGATGGGTTGTCGGCTGTGGCTACTCATACGGATATATAGGGGTCCAGACAACTAGTAAAAGTATTCCCGATAGACCCATACTAGAATACACCCGAACACAGCCCAGAGTGTAGAGCAGAAATGAATACTCAGTGCCGTGGATCTTCCTGATGTTGTACAGTTCGCATGTAGGCCCTAGCATACGGGGTTTAGGAGAGAACGTGTCAGATTTAGAGCTCTCTCTGACAGGGTATGCGCGTCACCTGAGGTGCCATGATGTTGCAGCAATACTTCCTGCGGATCCGATAACCGATCGTCATGAGGCTGATGCATATCATTGGATGGATCATAACCTAGTAATTTATTCTGCAAGGTTTGGGGCAGTGGGTTTTAGTGGCAGGTGAAGCGAGGTGCATTTAAGGGGTATAGGGCACTGGAGTGTTATGAATCATCATGGATGCACAGGGCTTCTATGAAAAGAAGGACAGAGAGAGAGAGGGAAAGAGAGAGAGAGGGAGAGCGAGAAACAAAGAGCGAGAGATAGGGAGAGAGAGAGAACTATCCGAATCAAATAAAACAAAAAATATGTATATACACAAAAGATCCAACCTCATATATATATATATCTATGTATGTATGTATGTATGTATGTATATATATGTGGGTGTTGATCTAAATTGCTT
>CAJNJA010018062.1:0-10732 GCA_905231915.1 Symbiodinium necroappetens | reverse complement strand
AAATCGAAGCTTCCGATGAAGCTCCGAAATGCTACCGCTGCCTTTCGGCAACTTGGCTCGTTTATGTTTGTGATCGTCTGTCTGTCTGTCTGTCTCTGTGTGTGTGTGTGTGTGTGCGGGTGTGGGTGTGTGTGTGTGTGTGCGCGCGCGCGTCTCTGTGTGTGTGTGTGTGTCTGTCTGTGTCTGTGTGTCTGTCTGCGTGTCTGTGTGTGTGTGTGCGTGTGTGTGTCTCTGTGTGTGTGTGTGTTTGTTTGTCTGTCTGTCTGTCTGACTGTCTGTCTCTCTGTCTCTCTGTCTCTCAGTCTCTCTGTCTCTCTCTGTCTCTCTCTGTGCCTCTCTCTGTCTCTGTCTCTCTCTGTCTCTCTCTCTCTGCCTCTCTGTCTCTCTGTCTGTCTGTCTGTCCGTCTGTCTGTCTGTCTGTCTGTCTGTCTGTGTGTGTGTGTGTGGGTGGAGTGGGTGAGTGCGTTCGTGCGTGCGTGTCTCAATTCACGCTTTTACTGGCAGTATTATCGACGTGTGACCTGGTCGTCCGTCTTCTCTGTCAAAAGATGAAATGAACGTGATTCGATACCTTCGATACCTTCGTGCCACGGATGTGATGCTAATGTCGATGACGGTTCTTGAATATTGTCGTTTATGTTGTCATTCCTGTCGCTCTAGCTACTGCGGTCAGGCTACAGTTCAGGCTGCATGTTGGAAATTCTGAGAACCCACATCCTATTTGCGCCAGTACCGCTATCGCTTTTCGTGGAAATCAGACTGTCGTGGCGTGGGAGCATAAACAAGACTGCATTAAAACCCTCTCACACATGCATGCTCGTTGTTATCACTGCTCGTGGAAAGGGGGACTGTCGCAGCAGGGCACATAAGCATGAATGATTGCATCAGAATTTTCCCTGTTTACGCCATGAAGTTTCTGCAAAAACCTATTGATTCGTTTGTGGCCCTGCCCTAATGAGTCCAACATGCGCACAGAATATAAGCCGAGCACACCGTCAGTGACGATGATGTTGGCGTCCATCGTTTGTATTTGTAAGCTGTACACTTACACATATTGCATCAAAGTCGAGCGCGCTTTTGTTTATGAAAGCTCGCCTTGATTCTCCATATGATGCGGTACCATGGCAAACAGAAATAGATACTCTTATGCAAAGCCAAGACCGTAAGTAAACCAGGCAAGTTGTAGGATTGTAGGGATTGTGAGGACATGCCAATCGAGGTGGCAACATCAAGCAAGTTAACATCTCGTATATGTGGCCAGAGTATATATCGTCATGTGTGAATTACGCTGTTGATGTACCTCTTAAGTACTGCTTAGATGATAGCGATTAAACTTCTTGCTTATAATCGCTAATTTCTTGCCTACAAGATTAGCAGAGTAAATTGGTTTACAAGTTCTTCAAAGACCAGCCGGACGCTATGTCAATAATTTCTAAATACTTGAACGTTGATTATACAGTAGGCAAATGTCAATCATGTTTTTGTATGAATGAAATGAACGTTACATGTTCAAGAACAGTATCTGCATGACGGTGTGTTCAATGAGGTCAAGGGTGCTTGAATTGGTTACATCCGACATGGAGCAGCTGCTTCGTGCGTTCTCGTTTAGTGCAGCTATAATCCCGTATAATGGCTAATGATGTGCAGTTGGGTAGGGTTTAGACTGTAGGGTTTCAGTGTCAAGTAGCCAAAATCAAAAAGTGTTTAATAAGTGCCAACTCTTGAAAATCACACACCGACATTCTCTGTCTTATCATCAACATATATTGGACGAAGTTGTTCACGGATTAGGCTCCCTCGTGATGTGCACGACACCGAGAAACCTCATGCCGACCCGTTTGGGCAAGCAGACCATCGTGCCAAGCATGTGCAACCACAGTCAAATTCCAAATTGGCCCTGGCATCTCCGCGGAAACAGTTTGGTTTTGGATTTGTGCAGCTTGTGCTCGTTTGAAGGGGCATTTCAGGGCAATAGTATTTTTGGAATGAAGACTGTTCTGCCTTTTCGGCTAGAAACGTTTGAGAAGTGGGTGTCTCATGGGGGTGGTGACCGCACAGCTGCCTTGTTGACCCGGCATCAGAAAGTCGGAGGCTTACTCCTTGCCTGAAAAACGAAACGAAAGTGCGCGCGCAGGGGCAGTACCATAATTACATTGGTTTTATCTATAATATTTGTAAGCTATGATATCTGTATCCATAAGTATAGCTATCAGCTATAGCTAAAGCTAGATCTGTATCTGAATCTGTATTTATGCATCTATATGTATATTCATGTGTTTTATACACGTCAATTTCAATGTATGCATACCCATTCAATCATCCAGTTCGGCAAGTTCTCAGGCAATGAGCTCGGGCAAAAATCGTGCAATCATGCAGGGCAAGCAATGGACGGTTCTGCACACCTCAAGCAATCCCTCGCTAGGGCAAGCTACGGCGGAACGCCAGTCATCGAAGCGGCGCAGTACGGAAATGCAGAGTGTCTCCCACCTGCACTGGCCGTTAAGCAGTGTGGTGGGGAGACTTTGACGGTTCAGTTTAGCAACTTGGCGTTTCGGCTGGTGTGGCTGCATTGTGGGCAGGTCCAGTCGTAACGAGGCTTAGCTTTTGATGTTGACTCGCTGAGCTCTCACATGCCTCGGAAGGCTCCACCCCCAGTTGTAAAGCAGTCAGCAGTCTACGAATTTGCTGCGGGGACCAACTTGAAGAGCGCCACGGGCGTAGGTCTTCGGGCCAAGGGTTTTGGCCCACACACACCACACACCCCTAGCAAGCAAGCAAACAAGTGAGACAGAGAGAGAGAGACCAAACGCTAGGGGGGAAACCCTCTTCCCCTAGCCCTGCCGAAAGAAAAGAGACCAAACGCAATCCCCGAAAGTACATATCCGGAGACTCGGAAGTGCAAGGGCAGCCAAGACACAAAGAGTAGAGATTCCTACATCTGTTCAAGTAGCAAGGTAGTCAAGAGTGGCATGTAGAGCATACAGGTTCACAGGGCAACAGACTGCTGTGAAGAGATCAGGACTAGTCTGCACAGCTAGAAGCCCAGGCAATCAACATGGGCACTTGCACAACAGTACCAAGAAGAACGGTCATTCCCACAGCATAGTTCTCCGCATCAGCATCGCCCTGAAAATCAATTGTCGTCATCTACAGCAGCAGCAGCAGCAGCAGCAGCACGCTTCCAGCCCTGAGGTCTTTTATTGGGCAGGAGCAGATCCATCCATAAGCTAAGTTCCAGCTCCAGGCGTCCGGGTGCTGCTACAAGCCCCAAGCCTGGACTTGGCGATCGTCGAGGACCGCTGAGCTGTCAGCACGAAGCGCTGGATTCTGAGATTCTTTCGGCCAGTACTACAGCGGCCTTTTCAGATCACCAGATCTCAAACGATTCTTCCAGAAACTTCGAGGTTACCATTCATGAACCATCGTGCGACACTCTGCCGGAACGCAGGACGGCAAGAATGCTTTGGAGTGGGCCCGTCATCCAGAATCACTGTGCCACCTCCATGGAGGCCATGCTCAGGTCGAAGACTCTCAGCTGCCCAAGCAGGGGCAGTCATCTTGGGGTGATCCAGAAAGGTTTGTCCACCTGCTGAAACAGCTTGTTGCGGTCAGCGCCAAGCTCGGAGTCAAGGTGTGATCTGCCATAACCAAGAGGAGCGTTGCCTTAGCCTCTAGCAATCTACGGCGGCCTTCCTACAACAACAGATCATCTTGTGTTCAGACTTTTGCGGCCTTGTGTGGCTTATGGCGAAGAAGGTCATTCTCGATGACAGGCACGCACGGCGTACACGGGTCAGTTGTCCTCCCTCACAGTGGAGTTTCATGTACCGCCCAGTTACGGGACGTGCTTTCTGAACCGTGGGTGCCCAGGAATTGCTCGCGCCACACATGATGAAGTCATGAGTGGCAGCTGAAAGCCCGATGTAGGCGCACTGCAATTGAGTCTCTCCGCGGGTGCACGAGTCCGTTGTCAAGCCTCCAGCTCCTTTTCATGCCCTACATCGCACGGCACAGTAGGAATTGAAGCGGGCTTCCAAGCAGTCAGTGTCGTCCGACTGTTGGAATTAGGTCCGGCTTTGAATTGCTCTTGAGGGCAGTTGCATACTTTGACAGCAATCTACTGACTTGGCAACATCCTCACGAGCTAGCTGCCTAGAAAGGCCATTTTAGAAGGGCGTAAGGCTTTGAAGCACGGTTTGCACTGTAATGTGGTTTTTCGGAGTATCAACGAGCCCTAAAATTAGATGCAGGTTTGAGGGCTGTCAAGAGGGCAGAAGTGTGATGATGTTGATCTGACTTTGTTCCACGGCGGCAAACCAAAAACCCCGGCCTTAGACACCCTTTCAACAGAGGGTGAGTTGCGACTGCGGCGGCACAAGCTGCTTGCAAGATATGCCACCAGCGAGGAGGTTTGAGAAAGCGCGATAGGTCCATTCGGACTGCTTGCGAAGAGTGACACGGATAACATCGCAAGATGCCTACGGTCCTTTGCTTCCACACTGTCTGCAAGTGTCTGCTCTCGTCAACATTGTGGTGGCTGAACCCTTCCGCGGTTCTTCAACTGCTTACGAAGGTCGCAAGCTTCAATCCTAGGTCGTGATTCCTTCGGAGAAGAGATATAATTGTATTCTTCTAGTTCTCTGTCGCAGTGGAGCGACGAGCACTGGACAGCCTTCTGTATCCTCACAACCCCTTCGCAACCCTCACAGAGCTGCTGAAACAAGTGCTTTAACACAGCTGCCGGGAGGCGTCATGGCGACGGCGCTCAACACGTTGGCAGCTGGAGCTCTGAGAGCAGTTTGAGGGTCTAGCGGTGCCCGGCCGCAGAAAGAACAGGCCAGAGACCAACTGCTTTGCGGAGACGCCCTGGAACCGGAGTGCACTCAACACTTTTCGGGCCTGGCTCGCCAAGAGTGAGTCGGCCTGAGCTGAAGAAAACCGCCGCAACTGTCAGCCCGATGCTGCGAAACTGTGCACAGGTGTTTGCATCCAAAGTGGCAGATGTCGATGCTATTGGGGTAGAGATGGTCAATGGTGACCACCGATGCAAGACGAGCAGAGACGGCTGGCTCACTGCATTGGCAAGTTGTGATCAAGGAAAACTGTCAGGGTTCGTAGAGTTTGCTGCGTGTCGCTTGTGCTGCTTGGAGCATGCACATGTCGCATGCTATTGTCACGGCCGCGGGACTCATGATAAGAGATGCTTCCTGAAACGACGACAAGGCAAGACGGCATCAAATTCACCAAGGATGCCGGCAGCTCCGGCGAGCCCGATATAAGATAAAGACTCATTAGAGCATACCAGAACTCAGCTTCGCGGAAGGATTGCATTTCTGCAAATTCCACCTCGGTGCGACTTACGATATGCTAGCTCGATGAACCGTGTAGCTTGGCTGACAACGGCTGTTGAATTACATGTACCTGTATGTACATGCATCTGTTTGCACATAAACCTGCAGATCTATCTTTAAGTAGTTTGATTGGTTATGAAGAACACTGCTCCTGATTCTGGAGTTGTTGCTTGCGTGACATGTTCGCTCCATACATTCCATGGTCCGTGCCCTGATTAGTTGATTAGTTATCCTCAGATGTTCGCCAGCGATTTCTCTCCAATAGGGAGGGGCTTCCGACTGTGCAGAGATGAGGAGTTGATTAGTTAGTTATGAAAGACACTGCTCCTGATTCTGGAGCTGTTTCTTACGTGGCATAAGGGCATAGTCGTTCCATGTTTGTTTAGCATGTTCACGCAACTGTGCAGGTGCACGCATGTGTGCCTGTGTGTGATTGTTTTTGTCACAATAGTTTCTTGGTTAGTTTGAACTTTACTTGTTTAGTGGGTCACTTGAGGTAGGATTTCGCAGAGTTTAGTCGACAGCCAAATGCGTCGGTTGGACCCTGCGCAGCCTTGAAGCCTTGAAGTATCTGCTCCCCAGCGGCGAACGCTCATAAGTATGTCCGAACTCGAGACTCCTTTTTTCGTTGACAGCCCGGGAGCATGAGCAAAAAAGCCGCCGCCCGAAGGGTGACTATATCGTTGGGCTTTCAGGGACCATATGTTTGCTGGCAGTCCGCAGTTGTTTGGGTCGGTCGTAGATGTTACGCAGGCCAACCAGACCAGCACACGCCAACTTCAAATGCTTCCAAGTCACCTGTGCATTTCCGATTCTTGTCTACCTGTAGTCACCGTACTTTCCCACCTTTGGTTAGCTCTGGAAGCCGAAGGCTGGATATATACATACTTAAACCTCGTCCAATATGCACACCTTCAGCACGACCCTCCTAATCGAAACATGAAGTTTGCATCCTCTTGGAGCGACAGCTTAAGACTTCTGGGACACGTCTTGAACTGACAGAGCATGTGTGTGCTCCGAGGAATAATGTTGTGTTTATGATTAAATGAGTCATATGAGTCAGTTCCTAACGAATTCAGCATGATCTGGTGCAAATCGCACTCCACAGGGCTTCGGTGAGCCACGGCTGATATATTCGAACTTTCGAGGTGTCAACCACAGTGCGAAAGGAGCACCTGGTTCCGATTTCCAAGCATAGTGCGAAGTGCCGAGATGTTCTGACGCGGCTGACATGCCGAAAGCACGAAAGCATCTTTAGCTCTTAACTTCGCGGTCCGGAAAGCGCAAACGACAAAACGACGCCACGTCGGTTTGAACCAACTGGCCCACATGCGTCAAGTCGAGCCGCAGGCCCACCAGCCGCAACTCCCACTCGGCGGTGAAGGACGGAAACATGCCGCTGAGTCAGACATTCAGGCTTTCGACTCTGTCGTGAGGGCTAAACCTGTGCCGCAACATGAAGGCACTCGGTGCTTAGGGCCTAGTGTTCTGGTGTCTGCAGGACCTGGCCGAAGGCAGATTCGATGGGTCGAGGATATCGCTCGGAGCCCCAACCAAGCGATACTTTACGCTGTGGACGGACAAAGACTTCGAGTGCCTGTTGTTGCACCAACTGTGCAAGCCGGGAGTGCAAGAGTGCAAGTGCTTTGGGTTGCAGGATTCAGATTCACGGGACCCTTTAGGGCCTTTAGGGCCTGGGCTGCAGCGAAAAGGGCATGCGGAGCGAGTAGTGAATGGACTGGGTAGTATCCCTAGCGAGAAGGGATCCAACCTTACGTGCTCAAACCCTGGGTCGAAAACCAAGAATTTTGGGCAGCAGCGACTGAATCTTTCAGCTCTGTAGGCGGTCTATCCTGAAGGCCCCCCTGTCCCAAAACTTCGATACTCGAAAGACAGAGGCACGAGACACAGCCGTGGAAGAGTTGCCAAGCTACTTCAAGTTCAGGTAGCCCCACGCGAAGCAACAAACATGGCAACGATCCAACTCTTGGACTTGCTTCAGGGTCGACCTAATGAGTCGTGTTGTGGAGTTTTCCGGATGCTTGCGAGAGTCCTGGTTGCAAAAGTAAACAGAAGCCGGGCCTAAGATCCCGATATGGCCAGACAGATCCTGAAGACCCGCTTGCGGTCTCTAGAGCCGGTTTGCCCATTGCGCCGAGACTCGCTTCTATAAGATCGGCGCCAGTGTCCGGAGCCCAA
Organism: Symbiodinium necroappetens; assembly: GCA_905231915.1. NCBI lineage: Eukaryota > Dinophyceae > Suessiales > Symbiodiniaceae > Symbiodinium > Symbiodinium necroappetens. The sequence continues at coordinate 3,182 of CAJNJA010018062.1, read as the reverse complement.
ATAGAAGTCCGCATACGGCATGGGGCAAGTCCCGGCTGTTGTAGGGTTTTGCGTCGGTTCCCTTCAAGGCCACGAGGCAGACGTAGGCAGACTTGGAGGTAGCATCAGCCGAGGGTGCTGAAGTCAAGGTGATGCCGTCCTGCCACAGCGGCATGGAGATACGGCATGCCACACGTGCCACCTTGGGCGAGGCTGCCGATGATAGTCAGGGATAGTCCTGATGTTGGCTTGAGATTTTGTCCCAGCAGGAATTGGAGGTTTTTCGTGCGAGTTCCTTGCCAGTTTGGGAAGCAAGCGAGGGCTCGGTGCTCCTTCTACGATCCAAGATCCATGTCCTGAGGGAGGTTGTTCCCAGTTTCATTGCAATACATGATGTGACTGTGCTCATCCTCTGTCCCAAGCAAAGGCGGCACATCACTGAAAGTCAGAAGCTGTCTAGTTGCGTAGGCCGTCCCGCGGTCTGCATTTTCAACCGTAGTTTGTGTCGTTTCCGTGATTTCCTGCAAGCTCGTCACCATACGAATGCTGACGATCTTATTTGTGGCTAACTTCGCTCCTGTTTTCCAAACCATGAATCGGCCAGCACACGTGTCCGATCTTTCCGCTTGTGGCCTTACAGGAGAGCCCCTCAACTGAATCGCATTCCACTCAGCTTTCTCAGTCTTGACGGGTCGGCTGAAGTTTGGTCAAGTTTTCCGTGCTTAGCTCTCAGCGCGACGTGCTTCGGAGAGACTTCATCATGCCACGCAGTGTTGTCCTGTACCTGAGCTTCACGAACTCTCGTGCATAGCTGCCCCATGAACCTTGCGAGACGTAGAGTCCTGTAGGCTGACGTGTCAGATCTTGCAGGTTTGCTTTCTGTGATTTTGTGCTGTTTTGCTCGAGAGTGCACGGCGGAGCTTCAGGCTCCACGCATCGAACAGGCTGAATCCACATCCTCAGAAGCCCTTCAGCATGGTGAAATTCTCGCGGGTTGCTCTTCACAATCCTGAGATCCGAGCGCTGAGGTTCGTGGTCAAGCTCCGGTATAAGAACAAGAGCTTCCAGGGGAAGAACGAAGAATCGAGATGGCGAAACAACACGGACATTGCTTTCCAGAATCGCTTGCTCCGGCAATCCTTCAGGGCAGTGTCGCGGCATCCACATACAGTCAACTAGAGATACAAGCTTCACTGCAGGAGCTGATCTTGAACATGCCCCAGACGAATGGCGTTGCTCGTCTCATCGACGTCGTGGAGGCATCTCCAACTCCACTGATGCCGCACGAGATTGCCAGGCTTTGGCATTTCTTCCAAGATTTCAGGCTTGATTTCGTCGGCCTTTCAGCCTCGATTTTGGAGCTGCCGAGACGCCTGAAGCTGCTGGAGAATCAATAGTGCACATCGCGAGCGGTGTGATCCCATTACATTCCCTGCATACCGCATACAACCTGTGAGCCTTGCTTGCCATTGCCTGCGATGCGGAGCCAGAAATCTTTAACATGCGAACACTGAAAGTCTGCGCCTTGGACAGGACAGCAGGGCCTACTACGTGGTGATGGAGCGCGCGGGAGGCAATGTTGTCGTGTGCCATAGATGTATACTGCTTCCTTTTTTGTTGTATGCCCTCTCCTTCAAGGGAGGCGAGGATGTTCATGTCGTCGACTGCGCTGGAATGTACATGTAAGAGTAGCAGTAGCAGCTGGCCATGAAGTCAATGAGGGCTTGAGAGCGGCAGCACCACCCATCGTCCAATCGAACTTGAAAGAACAAGCGTCGGATGGCGCTGAGGGGCTGAAGGCACGGACTCGGCACTAGTTTGGCGTCAGGCGAGGGTCGTTGGCCTCCCTCAGAGTCTTAGAAGTGTCCTCATCTTGCGCTTTCTGGCAATGTCACATCGATGCTTTGCAGGCATAGCTGCTGACCAACCCTAGATCCGGAATAGGGCACCCGACGCCCCGCTAGCCGAAGAAATAGAGATCGTTGAAGCCCGTGGCGCGCAGGTTGTGACCTGTACGAGTGTCTGTCGGGCGTAGGGCCCTCAGCCAGACATGACGTTGTGGTAAATCAGCGACCGTCCCTTGCGTTTGGTAGCTTGCGATGTTGCACGGAGCACCATATTGAAGCCAATAAGCCGAGCCCAAACTTGTCAAGCTTAAGCCCATCCCTTCGTCGAGGCACCTGAACGACGGCTGCCTCCCCACGAGGCCTTGAACCGGGAAGGGGGCCATAGTAGCCCACAAAGAGAATCAGAATCCTCGGATACTGCTCGAGCTTCCAATTCATGTTATTGACTTTCAACTCTGATTATCTGATAAACTCATTGTGGAGCAGATAGCATCGCTGCTTAAGGGGATACCAAGGCACAACATGCACAAATACAGTACAAAGATGTAGTTTAATAATGTAATTGTATACATCGGATACATATGTTCGACCCGCTATGTGCTGTGTGCTAACCCTTGCATGTGGGGCTGGGTGTGCGGGCGGGCGGGCGGGCGGCACCGAAGAGCCTTGACCCAGTTGTGCTATGTTGTGCTATACTGGCAGGAAAACCGGAAGTCTGTAGCAGCCCCGTGTGCCAGGGTTGCTTATCATGTAAAACGTTTCCAAGCTCAGTTTCCCCCCCTTCATTTGCATGTGTGTGTGCGTGTGTACCACCCCTGTCTTCAAAACCTAAGTAGACATATTGAAACGAACCGAAGAAATTGCAGGGGGCGTGACGCCTTTGCTCATGGTCACGCTTCCATCGAAGTCGTTGACGGATGGCTCTCTGTACTTGCTAAAATTAGCAATGTGCCATGGTAATGAATCGCAACTTGGGCATTTAATGTGATCATTCATCTTTCAAAAAACCAGGTTTTCAGGCAGTGTTTGAGCACATCCGATTTTGCAAGCCATGCAGTCTTCCAGAGAAGTGCGCGTACAGAATAGGCACATGTCTGCCAAGTCAAGGGTTTTGTACAGAACAGTGTTATATGGACGTTTGAGTCATGTTCCTTAAGCAAAACTTTGAGTCCCACGAAGAGTGCACACGAAAGAAGTAGATCCAGCAATACGGCAAAAAAGGGCCATATCACCGGCGACATTCCAGATCAGAGGTCTGATAAAAAAAAGAGTGTGTGTGTGTGTTTGTTTTTGAGAAGTGAGTGAGTGAGTGAGTGAGTGAGTGAGTGAGTGAGTGAGTGAGTGAGGGAGTGAGGG
>CAJNJA010018061.1:0-10732 GCA_905231915.1 Symbiodinium necroappetens | reverse complement strand
AACTAGAACCCTAGACGAGGTGTCGACTTGGTATATTTTAATAATTTCCTGTCGGAGTCATTGTACTGTTTAATTTAGAGCCTCAATTACAAGCAAATTTGGGCCTGTTGAAATCGACACCTAAAAAACCCCAAGCCCCACTCCCCAAACCGGAACCCCAGACCCTCAACCCGAGGAGTTAAGATGGAGTTCAGGCCGAAGCCCAAGAGCCGACCTCCTCCTACTACTACCACCACTACTACTACCACCGCTACTACTACTACTACTACTACTACTACTACTAGGGAATGGCATCGACGGACCACCTAAAACTACAATTTCAAGACACCTAGTATATCTGGGCCTTCTGGGTAGGCTTATAAGTTCAATGCTTGGAGAGTGACGTATGGACTTAACATGGCCAAGCCGTCATGGGTTCCGGTCTTCCCTAAACCCTAAACCCTAAGCCCTAAAGCCCTAAACGGGTTTAGGGTTTTCTGTGTCATGGGTTCAGGTCTTGCCTAAACCCTAAAACCCTTAACCCTAAAAAGGTTTAGGGTTTAGGGATTTCTGTCCAGATCTCCCGACTTTCGGCTTGGAGGATCGGGTAACCCGTCTCTGGTGGTAGGCATATGCTAGGGGCTCTGCGCACTCCGAGACTTTAAGCGGCCTTTGGGGTATGATTATCTTGCTTGCACTGTGGTTCAGAGTTGAGGCTGAGAAGTTTTGCGAATGCCCTGAACCCTGAACCCTAAATCCTAAATCCTAAACCCTAAATCCTAAACCCTTAATTCCTAAACCCTAAACCCTGAACCCCTAAACCCTAAACCCTTAACCCTAAATCCCTACCTGGAACCCTAACCCTGAACCTTAAGCCTCAAGGCTGAAACACTAAACCCAAAACGTTGACCGGTTCATATAGGGTGCCGTAGTTACAACTTCCACTCTCTCTTTAAGTCTCCACTGTGTCGGGATTCGGCTCGCGTGTGGGTTTTTGGGTATCTTGGTGGTTTGCGGTTCAGGCTGTAAGATTTATCGGGCTTCAGGTGCAAGATTTACGGTTTAGGATGAAAAAATGGGTCTTATGGAGCCTCCCATACCTGCATCCCTCCCTCCACTTCCCGGGCTTAGGCAGGAATTCGAAAACGGAATCCCGAAAGTGGTAATATCCCGTGCACAATGACAGGCCCCAATCACGGCTCAAACCGCGTCAAACCCAATTACGCCTCTGCTGAAATCCTCTAAACAGCCCCACCAAAAATCCTCGGAGGAACCGGCTATGAATATCCTGCAACACACCGTAGAAACCCATACACTAAAGGTACCTTTTTCCCGAAACCCTAAACCCCAAACCCTAAAGTACCTTTTTATGCACGGCTTCGGCTCTTATCTCTGCCTCAAAAGGTCTGGAAGTTGGTCATCCGCCCGCCGCCCGTGGCTGAGGAGTATTTTCAAACTTGGAGGTTTATGGGTGGTTACAAGTGGAGTAACAAGTCCCCTAATGGAGGTTATAAGTATAAAGTTGTCCTACTTATAACTACCCCTTAACCCTAAACCCTATAGGTTCCTTAAAGGAACCCTACTTAGAACTACCCATGAACCTCCAAGAACCCTCAGTCGTAAACCCTACACCATGGCCGCCATGACTCCGAGGCTTTCAGCACAGATCCTTTAAGGCCTCCATAAATGGATTCCATCGGAATGGGTTTGATGGCTTTAAGGACTCATCTTTTACAGGGCATGTGGGCCAACAGACGCTGGAAAGAGATTCCTTGGCCTTAGGGGGCCCTGATTGTAGTTATAGCACAATTGCCTCCTAAAACAGGCCCCTAAAGCCCTATATTCTGATTATAGAAGCCCCTACACAGAGCCCTGAAAAGACCTGTGCTGATTACTAAGGACAGTCCAGGGTGTGAGGTTCAGCACCCTTCGCGCACAGCAGGAGGGTTTCTGTCGACCGCTTTCAGTGCTGTTTGTATATGACGCTTGTAGGGGTGTAGGGTTTTCCGTATGTCCTCATTCCGGACGATTATTAATGCAGGGGTCTACAGCATGCAGGCGCAGCTAAATGGAAGTGCCCACTCCCAACCTCCCCTTCCTCCGAGCCCCCCAGTCCTCCAAGCATTGCATCGCTGGTTTCGGGTTTGGGGTGTGGGGTTAATTAGACTTTCTCTACGCAGCCCAGGCGCCGCCGCTACACGCGGCTAGAGCTCTGCGGTCAGTTTGGCAACAGGCCGTTCGGCTGTTGGGGTTCCCAGGATTTAGGCCTCAAGCCTCCCTTGTTGTTTGGTTAAACTGCCCAGTGAAAGTCGTAGCGCTAACAGCACTACTGGTCTTCAACTTAAACAATCTTGCATCGCTCTAAACATCGAAGCTTCGGCCTTGAGAACAAGAAATCGGGACAAAATGACTAACGATCCTTATGGCTCGTAGAGTACATGCACAGGTTCCGTGTCGGCGGCAACATGGTGGTCAGCCGCACGAACTACGAAATTACCAACGAGCCACACGCTCGTCGGGTTGTGACAGCGTTTGGGGCTATGGTCGGACTGCAAATTGGAGGGGTTGGAGATGTCCGAGAGGGAGCCCTGGGGTACGAACAACGGTGCAAAGTCGGAAATGAGTTCGAAGTTGCCAAGGCAAATCTTGAACTCAAGCAGCATGATGCATCTAGGCCTTGGAGTGTGTCGCCTTTGGGAATCACCTAGTCCCTGTTTCGGATGCTGCAGTAAACCCTAAACCCTAAACCTGTAGGGATTCAGCAGTTCAAGGCGCACAGCTGATGAGTATTGTGAATGTGATGTTTTATTGGCGAACGATTTTGCGCTTGGCATAGTTACAACACGTGTAAACTTGCTCGGTTCTGATTGTGGCTTCGGCTGCTTTAGTTGGGCTGCTCGGCATTCGGGATCGTTAGGCTTTCGTCATGAATGTTTTGTTCCATAGCGAGCATCCCTGCAGAACCCCTGTAGAACCTGTAGCAGAACCCAAAGACCGCAATTCTGCTTATGAAGGCCTCCAGAGTAACCCCTGATTCCTCCAGCTACTCCATGAGTCCAAGCCCCGAGGTCCCATGACACTTTGAACCCTACCCTAGGCCTAGGCCCTGTAAACCCCCTTAAGCCCTAAACCCTAAACGACCAGGGCTTGCAGTAGGAACTTTTGTTTTAAGGTTTCGGGGTGGTCGGTGTTTATAGGGTTTAGGATTTACAAGGAATCTTCAAGGAATCTTCCGCACACTATGTGCACCTCAGTCAGCAGGTTTGTAGATGCAAAGATCCAAAACCATTCGCGCCGTCGTGTGAAGTCCTGCTTCCACAGGCCAGAAGCCTTATAGAAGCCTTATATACACTAAACTCCCCACCTGTAGTTTCCTTTAAAAGTTGATTGCCGGCTTGCGACATGGCCTTCGCCAATGGAGTGTATCAGATGCAGCCGTTGTACAAGCTGGCCATCCTGACACTAGCCAGCCACGCTCCTGGCCTTGCCGGCCTTGTTGCATTCCAATATATCGCCTTCAAGCGCTCTCTCAGCGAGGTCTCTCTCCGAGACGGCTCTGTGATGCTGTGGCTTTCCATGCTCGCCATCGCGGCTTTCACTTGCAGCGCCGTGCTCGCGAGCGCATCGTTTATGCTCGCAGATTACTTGCGGCGGATAGCCATTGACAAAGCCATGTCACAAGGTTTCGGGCTCCAACTCCCTGCCAAAAGCATCAGGCAAAACCGCATCGGAGTTTCTACCGTGTTCTTGGCCTTCGTGAACTTGGCATTGCTGCTCGTGGAGCTTTGGCAGAGTGTGGTGTTTGAAAGGATGCCCTTGAAAGACGTGCCTTTAGAGGGTATCCAGCGTGTGGTGCCGCTGGGGCTGTACCTAGTGAGCCTGGGTGGACTTGTGCGGTCGCCAAAGGTACGATGGCATGAATGTCAGTGGCTCATGCGCAACGCGCGACCACTTCCGACTTACCAGCTGATGATGGACGGAGAGGACAACGAGCAGGTTCAATGGTATCAGGCATGGATACGCCAGAAGATCCGCACAGTCCGTCCACCGTCAAGGGAAGAAGGCATCGAGCTCGCATCTCGCAACAGAACCGACGAGGTGAGCGCCTCAAGCCCAGCACTGGAGCCTGACGTGTCTGACAAGTTTTTCGGGGATCTGCCTTCGCTGGTAGAAAAAGTCCCTGCCCTCATCTCTCACCGCCGTGGTGCGCTGCCCGTACACCTGCTCCTGGTTCTCGGTTTTCTAGCATTTCTGGCATATCTCCCAGCCGCAATGCTCCAGATCTACAAGAGGCTTTTCATGCCGCAGATCAACAACTTCGAAGTTCATGGAGGCAACTTCTTCGAGGAGGATAAAGGCAAGGTGAACTACTGGATCGTGCCGGACGAGGGTCAAGATCAGGTGGTGGTAGGTTAATCAAGCACCCAGACCCCTGGGAGGATCTAAAAAGTAGATCACCTAATTTGGGACCCTAACTACTAAAGGGTACCTTATAGGAGCCCCCTTAAGGGATCTGCTTTTTGGATCTCCCGGGGGTCTGGGCAGAGTGCTACGGTGTCTGTCCGCCATATTATTTGAGCGTTGTCCTCCGTTTTCTGAGACATGGTAGAACATTGGACTTCAATGTCTTGAGCATTCTTTTGCAAGCTTTCCTGTCGAACCCCTTCCGTTTTAATCCCATATCCAAAGGCATGACGGAAAGTCTCGACAACTTGCGTTTTGCTCACCAACGTTCCATAGCTTTCTCATGCGCCCCATCGCCGCGAGGAGAGGTGTTGCAATACGGACAAAGAGCTGCTCGTCTCCGCATGCAACTTTCCTCCCACCCAACCCCATCAGCACACTGAGCAGTTTGGTTTTTGGTCGACCATGTCTTTGGGCTGACAGAAACTTTCTCCTCCACTCATCACCATCACCGCAGCAAGGGACCCTTCAGAAGGATCGTGTTTGGAGTTTTCGCTGCCGAAGCTGAAAACCTCTGAGAAGCTTTCGTTAGCAAGGGACCAGAGCTTAGGTTCACTCTTTGCCAGATGTGGGTAGTTCTCTACATTAGGGTCCCTTTTCAGGTCCCAATACAATACGGCGCCCAGAAAAAAAAGGACCTTAAACAGGGACCCTATTTTAGAAAACTACCCATGTGCATTCTGAGCCCGTCCCTTCGGCCGACAGCCGGCCACCACTTGGAGGTTCATGGGTAGCTATAAGTAGGGTTATAAGTAGGGTAACTACAGTTATAACCTATATTAGGGGACTTATAACTCCATGTATAACTGCCCATGAACCTCCAAGCAGGTGGTGCTGCGCTTGACTGCGGACACATCCACGGCCAGCTCCTTTTATGTTTGCCCAGGCGACCGCTGTTCGGAGCCCCTGCGCAGGAAAGCGAATTATTACTATTATTTTTATTATTGTTATTATTATCATCATTATTATTATTATTGCTATTATTAGTAGTAGTAGTAGTAGTAGTATTATTATTATTATTGATAAGCCCCTGCGCAGGAAAGCGACCATGCGGCTCAACTCCCAGCAGCTCACCATGGAGCTGTCGCGAGAGAACTTCGGCACACGGAGCTCCTTCAAGTTGCGTGGATTCTTCACTCGCACCGTCTACGTGGCCGTGGTTGATGTCCCGAAGGTTCAGATCACGCTTGGGACGGTGAGCAAGAATGCTGTCGTGAGCGGCCAGCCGTCCGCGTTCCGGGGGAAATTTGCGAGTGAGAGGTTCCTAGGGGCCTTGGAGGCTGTGAGTTTTGATTTCACGGCCGACCGGCGTTTCTTTGACTTCGAGCTGCGAACCTCGATACTCTCAACGAGGTCCAGCCCCAGACGCGGAGATCCGGGCTGCAAAGCCTCTTCAGCTGACCAGATCGCCTGTAAGATCTCGGATTTTCAGCAGTGGTGTTCGAAGGCCTGCAACCATTGCAACCCAAAGCCCGAAAGAACTAACCTTCCGAAAGCACCAATTCCCGAAGCATGGAAGGCCTGTGATCTCTCGGCGGAGTTGTCGATGAAGTTTGGCACAGAGCGGCTGGAGAAACCCCTGCGGCTGATGTTGGAGGTTCGGAACTCGGAGCTGTTTCCAGGTCTGCCAGTACTTATTTGGAGCTTCATGGGTAGTTCTACATGGAGTTATAAGTCCCGGAATATAAGTTATAACTATAGTTACCCTACTTATAACCCTACTTATAACTACCGATGAACCTCCAAGTAGTACCCCGTATACCCCCTTATAGCACCCATAGGATCCCTACTTATAGCCACCCATGAACCTCCAAGTAGTAACCCTTGACTTTTTCCTGGGGAGTTTGCTGATTGAAAGTCAAGTTTTGCGGGGAACACCCAGGGCCCGCAACCCGCCTTGTAGACGGGTTTAGGGTTTAGGGTTATAGATCCTGAAGCCTTAACCCCAACCCTAGATCTTACTTTTGAGGGGGGCTTATACCGGAGGTTCATGGGTAGTTACAAGTAGGGTTACAGGTGAGTGGGTTGCTGTAGCTATCACCTATATTAGGGGACTGATACCTCCACTTATGACTACCCAAGAACCTCCAAGTAAGGATCTTTTTTGAGGTGTCTGGAAACCCTAGAACCCAAAACCCGGCCCGTCCACCCTGGACCCTGGACCCTTACTTTTGAGGGCTTTTCCCTAAAACCTAAACCCTAAACCCCTAAACCCTAAGCCCCAAACCCCAAACCCTAAACCCCTAAGCCCTAAACCCCAAAGCCAGAGCCCTCAACCCTAAACCCTAAACCGGGAAAAACCCAAGGTTTCATCTCCAGGAGGTTGTGGACCTTCAGCGGAAGCTGGACGCGACGCCGGAGGTAGCGAGTCTCCGACGGGCCAGGAACCCAGGTCGCTGAGTAGTACTCTTAGGGTTTGGGGTTTAGGGTTTAGGGTTTAGTGTTTAGGGAGGGCCCCCTTACTAAGACCGAATAGTAGGAAAAAGGGTACCCTCATTATAAAGAGGCTACTTAGGAACCAAGGAACTCCCTGCTTAGAGAGACCTACGACTTTTACAGGCGTCACCAGAAGAGAAGGGATCTGGAGCAGACGAACATCCTGTTGACTGGACTCACCGGGGCAGGCAAGTCGTCTGCATGTCGCTTCTTGACGATGAATGAGTCGTGCAGGTACTCCAACAGCTGGAGTTCTCACACGAAAAATGTCTCTGAGATTTGTGGCCACGCCTTCGGAGATGAGTTGCAGCCTCGCTTGAACGTCTTCGACATTCCCGGCTTTGGTGACACGGAGGGCCCGGCCGTGGACGAGAGACAGTTCAGCGAAACCATCAACTACTTGGCTGATACAGAAGGGCTGGATGCCATTTTCTGGGTTGTCAACGGCGCCATTCGCCGCAAGCTGGGCATCCGCCGATACATGTTGCAACAGTACAGGAAAGCATTCGGCTCCCAATTTCTTGGGAAGCTGCACGTCATCGTAAATTTCGTTCCGTGGATGCCGTATGCCTCTCAAGAGCAGCTAATGAGCAAGTGGATCGAGGAGTTCAGGGCCTTTCTGCTTGCGGAGGAGCAGGAATTCATGCAGGAGGCATGGGAGATGGTGGCAGACCGAGCAATGGGACTTATCAGTAGGAGCCTGAAGGTTCGCATCGTGGACATGAACCCCATGTACTTAGAGGAGAAGCTCCCTGTCCCGCTATCTGCTCCCATGGTCCACCGCCTACCGCCGTATTCCACGCCCATGAACCTGGTGGAGTTGCTGGATGCAGTGCACGCAGCTGCCGATATCCGGAAATCTTCTGGCAAACGGCTTGCAGTGAATGCTGAATGCCCGCTCCGTGGCTATGGAAAAGTGGACAAAAGCCGCACGAGCAGCGACACGCAAGCAATCCAGGATGGGCCCTTGTTGACAGTGAAGCTGGAGGGTGAATTCCTGGGCCTTGGGGACAGTCTTTTGGCCCAGTCCGCCCGCTTTGCGTGCGGTCATGCCCCAGCGGACTCCGAGTCCGTGGTTATTTTGAACCAAAGCACCAGCGAGACGTCGATCTTTGGGGTGCTGCTTCCTTACAGAGTCTCTGAGTGGCCGGGAGTCAGGCTCTGCTTTCGTGAGGCCCCGGGTGAGCCGGAGGGGCGCGCGGATGTGTTGCGCCACTGCCAAGAAGCTGGGGTGCTGAAGCTGGAGCGTTCTGCCTGGCCCGAGAATGAAGAGTATGGGCTCATTCAGACCTTGAATGAGGCAAAAGGAACGATCAACGCAGTGGTCTTTGCTTCTGGTAACCTTCATCGCGATCATGAGTACCTGGCAACTGCAGGTGACGACGGCAACTTGCGGGTGTACGAGAAGCTCTTCAAACAAGACTATGCACATTATTGGCTGCGAGCAGAGCAAAGCGAGAAGGCTTACATCGTCTCACTGGTAGCGTCGCCTGAGGCGAAGAATCTGGCGGTTAGCACTGCTGATGGCAAGATTCTGGTGTATTTCCGTTTCTTTAAGAACTTGGAGTTGCGGGCAGTTCGAGACTCCACCGACTCCACCTTTGTAACAGGGGTGGCGTGGTGTGGTGAAACCCTGGTTGCTGGCAGCCGCACCGGGAGATTGGATCTATTGAAGCTTGAAGAGGTTGATGGAAAAGACAGGCTGACCACGATGACCTCTCTGCCATCCTTGAAACTTACACAAGTTACGTCTCTTGCGTGCTTTGAAACGGGGATTGCTGCAGCGAGCACGGACTCGCATGTCCGTCTGTATTCGCACCCAAAGCGGCTGTCTTCGTTGGACACATTCGTCCTGCACGTCAAAGCAGTGGCTTTGTCAGCAAAGTACCTGGCGTCTGGGAGTGCTGATGGGAGAGTGTCGTTGTTCCAGAGAGATTCGTACAGACGGAAGAGCCGCAATGATGCCCAGGAAGCTGTCCTCTCTGTGGCATTTTCTGATGAAAGGCTTGCCGCAGGGAGCGCGAACGGAAAAGTGTACGTGTACAAGGTGACTTGGTGTTCTTCTGGTTGGCTCTTAGGACTTTAACTTGTTGGGTTTCTATATGAACTCTAATAAAGAGGCTGAAAGTATAACTTTTAGGAGGGGTTCAGAAGTCAGCCAAGGTGACTCATGGTCGTGACCTGAAGCTGATGTCAGTTCTCAGTGACTCCCTGCAACCCATCAGAGCAGTGTCCTGGTCTCGCGAAGGGGTGCTGGCTGCGGGGGGCAACGACACGAAGGTGCGGTTGTATGCGCTGAAAAAAGAGCCTGTGGAAGGGACGGTGGGTTCAAGCCCTCAGGTTGTCTGTCCATTGCAAAAGCTGGCCTGAATCCAATCTCCAAAGCCCTGTTTTCCCCTAAACCCTAAACCCTAAACCCTAAGGAAGATATCTCAGCTTCAAAAAGGTCCACAGTGCACATCGCCAAGCGAGCACTTCCGGTGCGCAGTCGTTGCAGAGCCACTGGGGGCCTGCGCCCCCGTTTTTGCTTCTCACTGGCTTTGACGGACTCATCCTTCATCGAACCGTGTTCGTTCAGGTTTCAGGATCTCAGGTTTAGGGTTTGAGCGTTTAGGGTTTAAGGTTTTTTGGGGGAGGCTTCAAGGTTCAGGGATTACGAGTTCAAGGGCTTTAGGACTTTAGGGTGTGCGGGCGATCACAAACACGGCAAGCGAACTCCGGCCGACTCCGAGTCATGGAATGCTGAAACTTAGGATTTAGGGCTTGGGCTTTAGAGTTTAGGGCTTTCTAAGGGGCCTTGAGCCTGTTGGAGTGGCGTAGAATCCCAGCTGGTCCCCGCAGCTTAAGCTCAGTCGCGCTAGAAAGCTGGACAAGTAGCTAGACTCAGCTAGACGACCCTGAAATCCCCAAACCCAACCCTAAAATCCCTGAGCGCTGCACTCCAAACCCCCATAAACCTGACACCCCAAAACCCCTACACCTGCAACCTCAAGAAGCCCACCAACACAAATCCATGGAGGGGCCTTGTATAAACAACAAACTACGAACCCATACAAAACCCAGCAAGTAAGTGCTACCACCTTTATCTAAACCCTGAACTCAAGAACCCCGTACCAAAAACCCAAAACCCTAAACCCCACAACCCGAACCTACTAAACTTCTATACACTTAAGCACTTTACATAAATCTAAACCTGAAGACCCTACAGCCCGAAATCCTGAACCCTAAAGCCCCAAATTCCTACCCTAAACCCGAAACCCCAAACCCTAAACCTTAAACCCTGAACCCTAAAACCCTAAATTCCTAATTTAAACCCGAAACCCTAAACCCAGAACCCTAAAACCCTAAATTCCTAATTTAAACCCGAAACCCTAAACCCAGAAACCGTAAAACCCTAAATTCCTAAATTATACCCGAAACCCTAAACCCTAAACCCATAAAGAGCCCTAAAACCCTAAATTCCTATCTGAAGCCCGAAACCCTAAAACCCTAAATTCCTAAATTATACCCGAAAACCCTAAACCCTAAACCCATAAAGAGCCCTAAAACCCTAAATTCCTATCTTAAACCCTAAACCCTAAACCCTGAATTCCTATCTTAAACTTAAGCCCTTATAAACCCGAAGCCCTGAACCCGAAACCCTAAACCCAAAAAAGAGCGCCATGTCGCTCCGAGCTCGTTGCCTTGGCGCGGCGGCGCTGGCTCTTTTCTGCCGCTGCTCGGATAGGATCTTTTAGGGTTTAAAGGGTTTGGGGTTTCAGGGTTTTAGGGTTTGGGGTTTCAGGGTTGTTTTTATCACGCTTGTATTCTAGTGGATGTATTATATGTTGTACCTACGTTGTCGTTCATGGCT
>CAJNJA010018059.1:0-10162 GCA_905231915.1 Symbiodinium necroappetens | reverse complement strand
TTGGCCAAGGCGATCACCATTCACAAGAGCCAAGCAGCGACCTGTCGGCAGGGCGCACACTGCAAACTCGACAGCACGGTCACTCAGCAGGGACAAGCCTACGTCGCGCTATCTCGCTGCCCCACGCGGCAGCACTGCACGCTGGAAGTCTTCAACCCCAACTGCCTGAAGTTCAATGTCCACGCGGAATGGGCCCTGACGAGGCTGAAGGTACAGCAAGCAGAACAAGCAGGTTCCGAGCTGTGGCAGCAGCTGATGAAGCCTCCACACAGCAGGCAGCACTACATGGACGAGCTCGCGAAGCTGCGTCGTCCGAATCTCCCGGGTCTGGAGGAGCAGAACAGCCAGCAGCTGCCCTGGACTTGCCCGCAATGCGGCCAAGAGACAGCCAACACGAAAGCAGCCATAGCAGCGCACAAGCGCGTGTGCCCAAAGAAAGCTGCAAAGCCGAGCCGAGCAAAGCCCAAGGCCAAGTCTAAGACGAAAGCAAAAGCAACGCCCAGAGCAAGAGCAGCGGTGGGCACAGCGGCCAGCAGCAGCTCAGCAGCACGGCCACGGGGCGTGAAGAGATGCGCGGCAGCAGACCCGGCAACATCCCGGCCCAACAAGGCGATCAGAGCAAGCGAGGATACGTCGCACGACGTGGAGGGCGAGTTCTTCGAGAAACAGGAAGCGGCTCGATGCGGACAGCATGCCCTGAACAATGCGTTGGGCTTCCAATTCTGTACCGCAGACGACATGCGGCACGCGGCAGAGACGTTCCTCTTCGAGAACCCCGACCTGCAGGACGAGCTGAACATGCACGCTGGCGCGGGCGGAGATTATTCCATCGAGGTCATGATGATGGCATTGAGGTCGCCAGCCATGGCACGGTATGACCGCGTGCGCTGGTGCATGAGAGATCATCGAGCCACGTGCGTCGCCGACCTGGAGGGAACAGGGGTTGGCCACTGTCTCTGGCAAGAAGAGCGGGGGAAACCTAAACCCTAAGCCCTAATCCAAAACCTACAAACCGGAAAACCTTTGAATCCCCAAACCCTCAACCCCAAAAGCCCTGATTCCTCTCATACAAGCCCTCAGCTCGAGCTGCTCCTGGTCTGCATCAGCCTAGCAAAGTGCGGCCATTCAATCACCTCGGTGCTGTCGGGGTTTAGTATTTGGGTAGTTCTCTAAATTAGGGTCCTTTTTGGGGTCCTTTTGATAAGGGGGCCGTACTATATTTGGGACCTAAAAAGGCAGAAAAACTACCCATTTGAGGACTGTGGGTTTCAAGCACCATCTGGCCAAGGGTCCAAGTATCCACCACTGGTATTCGGGGGGTTCCAGGGTGTGGGCAAAGCTTTCAGGCATTAGGGGCTTTAGCTGCTTTAGGGTTTAGGGCTTTAAGTTCAGGGCTTCGCGGCTTGAAGGGGGGCTGCTAGGAGTCTAAATGCCAGGTACTTACTTGGGTGAAGATACTTAAAGGACCATACTCAAGAAGCGTGGCAAGTTAGTCATACTGTTCTTTAGGCTGTCTCATAACTATATCAAGACAAAGCCGGCCCAAAGACAAATCTATTCTAGTTTTGGCTCACATAACAGAAATCTCAGGCCCGTAAACCTTACACCCTAAACTAGGTGCAACATTGTGTTAAGATGGTGCTATACATTGATTAAAAATCCAACCGAACCTGAAAGTTGTGCCGAATCGAAAACTGGCAAAGCCATTCTTACAAGACCCAAACACGGAAAAGCCTAATCCTCAAACGCCCGTGTTCGGACCTCAGGTTCTGGTTCCACGGTGTTTGCGTTGAGGGCTCTGGGTTTTTTTGGGTTAGGGTTTAGGGCGCTGGGCTTTGGGCTCTGGTTTTTTTGGGTTAGGGCTTAGTGCTCTGGGATGAGGGCCGTGGCTTTGTGGGTTAGGGTTTCGGACTCTGGGTTGAGGGCTCTGGCTTTTTTGGGTTACGGTTTAGGGCTTAGGGTTTTTGGGTTTAGGGTGTAGGGCACAGGGTTTTTGGGACACGCACCTTGTGCGGTTCTTCCAGGGACAGCTTGCGCCAGGTCCGGAATGTCCAGCGCGGACGTTCCAGCACCTCGTCCAGTGAAGAATTTACACCTTGGGGCTTTCGTTTTGCTTTGAAGGCCCTTTTCAGAGGGCACTCTGGTCAGAAATCCACGATTTAGGGTTTTGGTCTAGGGGTTCAGGTCTAGGGATTAATTAAGGTTTAGGCATGAGGATTTAGATTCTCAGGGGGAAAACCGGGGCATAGCCCCTTAAAACTTTTTTGGCTCCAACCTCAAAATGCATTCGGCGCTGAGAAACTGTCCGAGAACACGACTCATGTCGCAAAACCTGGCCTCGTACAGTGCAGGAACGAGCTCGCGCAGTGTCGCCTGACAAAGCTTCCGGGCCTTTTGCTCGAAGTCTATTGGGAATGTATTCCACTGGCGATTGTTGGTGGCATATACTCTGCAACTACTCTTGCTGTTGGGTTTAGGGCTTAGGGTTCGGATTTGGGGCTTTGGCTTTTGGGTTGTGGCTAGGGTGGGAAGGCCTTTTGATTTCGGCGCTCGCAATCCAGGCGAGGCATGTGGTTCGAGGTCTGCTGATGTGAAACACAAGTGAATACAAGACCGCCATCAAGACAAGGCCTTTCGATTTGGGGAAAGACCCGGTGAAGTCCCAGGGCTCAAAGGCTCCGGTCTTCTGTGATACTCTGGTATCCGAAGGGATGCTGCTCGTTAACTTGCACATCCTCCGCAGCCTTTCTTCAAACACCTTAACTTGCTGCTGAACTGGAATCGCATAAGTCTAATAGTCTAGGATGTCGGACGGACCTCCATTCCCACAAGTCTGGACAGGAGGCCCTCTAATCAACTACCATAATCCACAGGGTGAGTCTTAAACTTTTACACGCGAAGCCAGACCTCACCACAACCTCCACAGCAAGATCTGGGTGGCTTCACGAACAGTGCTTCGGCGTGTAAGCAAGGTCATGTGCCGAAAATGAGCTGTGTCACGGTCCTTCGCCGCACGTTTGACCCGCTTCTTTCGGTGATCCAGCATGATGTCGCCTGAGACGCTGTCAGCTTGCCTCGTGCCTTTGCAACATCCCAAACCACCCTTCGCCCGGTCTCCTCCTCGCCTTTCAAACATCCTAAGCCTAGCCACCCACCCACGGGCGACTCTCATCTCATACAACTCTAGATACCTACCGGATGCAAACCGAATGCTCTGAAAAAATGACATGTGCACTCAAATGTGTCAAGCGAACAGAGGTGCGCTTTGGACTCTGTGCTGGTGAAGTTCTTTGGGTATGGAAAGCAACCCCATCAAGTTTCAAGAAATGCTTGCAAAGGGTTAATGCCAAACAGTCTTTGAACCTTGCATGGTTGAAACTTGGCGAAACATTCTGCAGTGCTGACCTTTGGAGGTTGGATGATCCACAAACGACGAGGTAGGTGCCAGGGTTAGGTTGGGATTGAAGGGGCCGGCGCTGTCCAGGTATGCCAGGTTGCTCAGCGGATGGTCCAAGCTAATGCCGACACGCTCCTGCAACCGGTAGCTTACGATGTTGTATCTCTACAACTCTGTACCCGATGCAGGCCCGATGCAGACTATATGCCACGGGATCCTCCGGGCCGTTTGAACAATCGGCCTTTGCATGCGCTCCTCTTAATGTAACAAACCCCGAAACCTCAAAGCTGCCTTGTCGATGACACCTACTACTACTACTACTACTACTACTACTACCACCATCAGCGTTGACACCGCAACCACTACTGACACTGGCCACATCTACCACCACCACCACCACCACCACCACGACTACTACAATTCGGCTTCAGCGTCCCCTAGAATAAGTGGCTGATTGTCGCAGGTATCCTGCGATTCAGGGCTCCTTGCTGGGATTCCCGTTGTCTGGACTTCCACGTCACGTGCCGACAGGAGAACGACAGTGAGAATCTGTTGCGTACATTCCCGGCAAGATTAGAGTGCATACTTTGCACGTGCCGGGCAGCCTTGTGCATGATAGTAGAACCTGGCCCTTCTACATTGTAGCCTAAACCCAAACCTGTGGAGTGGACTGCGGTTGCCAGTGGCTCCGAATTCTTCTCTGCTGTGGATGGGGAGCCCAGAGCCCTGAGGCCCATCAACTCCAGACTGAGATGGGTTTTTTTTTAAAGTGCAATGGCCATTTCGCTCCGCTGAAAGCAAAGGTCAAAAACCCGCTCACTCGAGCATGCACTCTGAGATGGGGTTTAGGGCTGGAGCTTCGGTCTTGAAGCTGTTGTTGAGAAAGCTGAGCCCTAAATGTCAATGTGGGCTTGCCCCGATCCCCGAACCCCTGGCCTCGCTGGCCACGATGCAGAGCTCCGCCACTTGAAGCTCGAAGTTCAAGGTCTTATCCTCTGCCTATGCTCAAGGCTGGAAGAATCGACTGTAGAGTCTTCGGCTTCGACTCTCTCGGCTCGCAAAAGGCAGGCAAGAATACTGAGTTTAGAGAGTTTAGGGGTCGGGCTTCCGGGTTTTCGGTTCTGTTGTCGGGTTTTTTCGAGCTTAGCCTGGAACTGAAGACCGAAGTCCAATCTCCTCCCGGTTTAGCCTGAAGGCTTGGTACCCAAACCTGACACAACGATCCCGGATCCAGACTCGAAGCTCGAGGCGAACATCTCCTTCTGACAAGCCCAGACCATTCCTTATAGTATAGCTTATTCTGTTGTAGCATCTTGTGTAGCAACCAGTGGTCAATTCCACTCGCCGCAGCTTACACTTCGAGCTAAGAGACAGTAGACAGCAGGAGGTAGCAGGTAGCAGGTAGTAGGTAGCAGCAGTGGCAGTAGCAGCAGCAGAAGCAGCAGCAGTAGCGGTAGCAGGAGCAGTAGCAAGCAGAAAGAAGTCAGTTGTAAGGAGTAACTAGAACAAATCATAGCTTTTTCGTGCATCATCACTGCGATCTTAAGCCCGCAGCGGAAGACTTCCCCCTCGCCCTTCCTAGGGAGCCCCCAAAAACCGAACACCCGCAACTCCTTCAAAACACGCTTAGGAAATCTTAAGAATCAGTGTTCCCCCTCACCTTCGACCCATAGGATACACTCAAGGAGCGAAGCCCAATTACTGACCACCAGCCCTGACCTCTCGCACCCCAAACGATTAGCTGCGGTGGTTCAGAAACCAAGGCGCCATCTCCCAAGCCCTCTTTGCAATTTCACACGCTGCGACGTTGGTCCTGAACTTCTTCTGGGCTGACACCGAAAGAAGTGTGTTCAGGAGCCAAGCATTTGGCTAGTGACAAGACAGCGGCGCAAGACGGCCATATCTTCAGTCCCCATAAGCAAAAACAGGGAGCTACGGTAAGCGTTGCACTCGAGTTGAGGGGACTCAGCTGACTCAGCTGGAAGGCCTTGGTGTTGAGGATTTCACTTTGCAGCAATGCCCCCCTCCCGACGTACATTGCGAAGGGTTTCGAATTTCAGAAATGTAACCACGAATGCTCCAAACGCTCCAGCTTGCGAAGCTTCAATTTCTCATGCATTCTGCTGGAGCCCCAAGACACCCCAGCTCCGCTTCCGCTTCAGGTTTGGGGCACTAAGACAAGTGAGGGAGAAGTGGAACGCTTTGAACAAGCCTGCCTGCGTACACTTCAGAACTCAGAACCCAAACCTGTCAGTTCCGTTTCCCTGACTTCCTTCACCCCAATCTTCTGTACCTTAAGACCCCAAGATGCAAAATCTCTAAACTCTGATTTTCCAAATCATCTTCTCCCACATCGCTCACCAAAGGCTTGTAAAACAGCGCGCTTCTGCCTGGATGGGAGCAATGAGTGGCCGACGGTGTCGGATGTGTGTGTGTGTGTGCCCCGCCGGCAGTTTTCTTAGGGTTTACGGAAAAGTGGAGACAATATGGGTGCTCGTCCGTAGACCCTAAGTCATCCTGCAAACCCCTAATGTTCAAATGCGTATAGACCTGTAAGCAAGAGCCTTTTTTGCAAACCCCGGGAGATTCCCCGACCACCCAACATGGGTCACAATGTTTGTTTTTTTGCCCAAGCAGCGGACCACACGTCAGCACCCGTGCTCCTGAGCTTGTTGGTAGGAGGGCCGCGGCATTTCGGATAGAAGCTGCACATGCTGGACTTGGACACTAGTCTATATCTTATCAGGGTCCCGAAACCCTAAACCCCGTACCCTGTTTCCGGCAAACATCGCTTTCGCGGCATTGTGCGAGTCAAGGGGTCGTGTGTTCCATGCTGGGAAGCGAAGGCGAGAGATTGCTTCTTCTGCTCAGGGCTTTTGCTAGGGCCAGTTACTAGGGCTTCGGCCTTATAATGTAGGGTGTGTAGGGTTTAGAGCTTATGGCTTAGGGCTTAGGGTATGTGGTTGCGGGGCTGAATTTAAAGGCACATTACACATACTCCGCACTCGAGTCTGCATGGAACTGCTTGCTTGTAACAGTTTCAGGGTCCAATCCCGAAAGTGCGGCGACAAAGACCAAACAACTTAAACAGACCAGGGTTGGCTTAGAGGCTCTGATGCTTAAGGAATTCGGTGCGGATTGGCTTTGCAGTGCTCGCAGCCCGAGGCTGACATGCAGGACAAAGATCTGCTTCCGGTCGTCACAAACAGAGTCAGGGCTCCCAATGCCAAGAATATATCGGGGTTTCCCCAAGTTTCGGCGCTCACACTCGGACGATCGGAGTTTAGGCTTCAAGGAAAAACGCTTAAGAACCTTGAAGAAGGCGAACTGCATTGCAGCAGAGTGGCCATTCGCTGCACAAGCGAAAATCAAAGATGTAATCGTTTTGGTCTTGCCGGTTCCTCACAGCAGAATGGCTTTCCGTCGAAAGCTGGCAGGCAAGATGCCGTGTTTTGACACGCCATGAGACCATGTAGCAACAAGTGGCTGGACATCGTCGAAGAAACAACACGTCTCTGTTCACGATTATGTAGTACGATGTGAGAATGATACTGCATAAAACATGTTGGTATATACTAGTATATAATGCAGCTCCCAACTTCTTCGTTGTCAGCTCCGAGTATCCTCTGACCAAAAGCGACTCCCTCCCCCGGCTGCTCCATGGCAATACAACACTAGGGTCATCTTAAAGAAACCTTGGATTTCAATCAAGCCGATATGAATCACACCCCCTTTGCAACATGATGCTGTTGTTCTTGTCACCATGAAGCATTGTAGCCTAATAATCATGACAGAAGTACTATACCAGTATATATCAGCTGCAGCAGCCCAAGCGCGGCAAGCTCCATACGCAAGAACCCTGTTCGTTTCCGCCTGGTGGTCCTTGAACGAGCACGACCTAGCGATACCAAGCTTTGAGACTTCGTCGAGTGGGGCAGAAAGGAGCGAACTAAGCGGCTGGTGGGCAGTTTAGGGTTGCCGATTGGATGCAAAAACGATTACACTGCGCCTCTGCATCCAGGTTTCTGGGGGAAGTTCCACCAAACAACAGAAACCCCTGATGAAGCCAATGCCAGAAAGTCCGGAGACTGGCAAGGGGAAGGTTGCGCAGTGCGAATGACACTGCGCCGCGTGGCTTGCGTCAGGCAAGAAGCCCGACACCCGCAAATCCACAAAGATTGCAAAAACGCCCGCTTCTATAGTATCTTGAACACTCGTTCATGCCCAAACTCTGCACTGCTTAAACACTGAACACCTCATCGTCTCGGAGACGGGATAGGCCGCACCATGCATCCCAAACTGACACACATGAAGCTCTGCGCTATGAGACCCTTGTGAGACGCTTCACCACTCAAAAGACTGTGGCAAAACACAGTCCGAAGTCCCTGAAACATGTCTGCAAAGCTCCAAAACCCTAAACCCCCACTATGTATCCAAAAGCCGCAAGATCTCCTCAGCCTACGAAGCCTGAAAATCGGAGAGCCTTTCGGCTTGGGACCTTCATATCTAATTACGACAGGGTTTGGGTGTAGACTAAGCGAAGCGATGACTACATGGGGTTTGAGCTACCAGCTAGATGAGGGAGGATTGCTGGAAAGCTCTGCCGGAACTAAACCCTATATCAAACCCTAGAGCCCAACCACCCAAAAAAAGCAAGTGCTGGGGCCCCTGGCACCACTTTCCAGCTCTAGGGCCTGTTTGCAGGCCTCAGGGACGCCCCCTTCTGTCGAGTTCTGTAGAAAAGATGCAGTATGGAGCACCTAGTTCAGAGTTCATGGGCTTCGAGTATAAAGGGCATAGGCATAGGGCTATGGGGTGTTGTCGTTAAGAATATGGGAAGATGCCATGTAAGTGGGAAGACCCTTTTTGTAAAACTGCCCACTTGCAGAACCTTATACGACCGTTATGAACCGCTAGCACCGTGTAAACCATTGAAAGCCCGAGCGCTAGCGCACCCCACAAAACCTGTAACTCGAACCCAGTATACATGCTACAAACCCATTCAACTTTTAATCCCCGTATAAGACATCGAACATCGTCCTCACGGGTGAACGAGCCTGCCGCTGGGAGCCGTTCAAACCCCGGAGGCAAAGTGCCGTGGATGTGTCCTCGTGACGTGAAGTTTAGGATAAGACTTATGGTATTCTTAAACCCAAAAGCTTAAAATGTATGGTATCCCTTGTTTCAGCACGAGCCCTGCGTGTATGCTGGCCTCTCGAGCTCTTCACGAGACAACTGCAAACTTGAACTTGAACTCACGTAAAGGAATGGCTTTGGGGCTCAGGGCTCTTGAGCTTGGGGAAGAACAGTTT
The DNA here is from genome assembly GCA_905231915.1 of Symbiodinium necroappetens. Classification (NCBI taxonomy): domain Eukaryota; class Dinophyceae; order Suessiales; family Symbiodiniaceae; genus Symbiodinium; species Symbiodinium necroappetens. The sequence continues at coordinate 1,453 of CAJNJA010018059.1, read as the reverse complement.
CGGGTTGTAGGGTGGCCGCGGCTTCAGGGTTTTGGGGCTTTAGGATTTCCGTGCTTCGGTCTAGAATAGGGGCTTTAATGATTAGAACAGGGGTCTTTTAAAAGCACATGTACGGAACATGTTGGGCCTGTACTTCTGGCTAATTAAATGATTGACGCCTGAAGAAGAGGAGTAGGGGTTAGGATTCAGCGAATTGGGGTTCACAGGTCTTACGTCTCGCATTGCTACATCCTGCGGCTTGCATGGCAGGGGTTGAGATGTCGGCTAGCAGGACAAAAAGGCGTGTGATTCAGCGCTCCTCGCACACACACACACACAAACAACCAAAACCCTAAACCCAAAAGACGATCTGCCGCTGCACGGAAGCCCCAAAGGCTCTCCTGCGCTTCGAGCTCTGACCTTGCTCAGAAAGAATCCAGTTCAGGATGTCTTGTGGATTCTTTGGTTAAGGTTTGGGGTCTAGAGTCTAGAGTTTGAGGTTTAGGGAGTAGTTTAAGGATGGATTGGTGCTTCTAGGGGTGGGGTTTTGTAAAGTTGAAAGGATATTCGAAGGATTCCATCAGCTGCGTATGGGTATTGATAGGGTCTCATAACCGCAAGTAAAGGCCTTAAAGGGCTGCATAATATAGGGGCTTAAGCAATTACCTATACTATTTTGGGGGCTCCTTATCTTAATTGTAGTATAGTATACCCCAAAACCCCATTCCAATTATTAAGGCCCCTACACTAAGCATTTAAATGGTTTTACCCATCTTATGTGATAAATGGTGATGCTGTTAGAAGATTCTAGGGGTCCGGTTTAGGGTTGAGGGCTTAGGGTTTAGAGTTTAGGGTTCCGGAAACGGAGCATCTTGCTAGGTTACATCAGGATCCCTTCTACCCGCAAACTAGCGTAGGTGGTGCCTGGAGATTTGGTGATGTGTGGTTCTTGTCTAGGGCCCTATACTCGTGGTTGTTTGGGCACGTGCGTTATAGCAGGGATGTAGTGGTGAGAACGCCTTGGAGACTTGGGGGTTCTCTCCTCGAGGTTTATTTGTTGGGGTTGGGTCTTTCCGTGAAAAGCCTTATACCCTAAACCCAATACTCTAAACGCCTATGAAGCCTTAGAACCCGAGGGCTTGTGGGGTCGGTAAGAGGATTTTCAGGGGTCTGGCAATTGGAGGATTTCTGCAAAGTGCCTGCTATGAAGGTGTTTCTAGTTCAAGCACATTGGAGAAAGGTTGATGTAAAGTGCATAGAAAGTTCAGCCAGCAATGGCAGATGGGTGCTCGTTGTGGTCTAAGACTCATTAAGAATCAAATCAGACATTGCCGCATGTTTATGTGTATATGGCGATTGTACTCGGGGGGCGGCTGATAGCGTCCGGTTTGACTTCAGTCCCTGGAACGACATCTCTGTTTGGGCTTGTTCTCGAAAGTGCTGGTATTTGCAGGACTTTTGTGGTTTGGAGTCA
>CAJNJA010018058.1:0-10736 GCA_905231915.1 Symbiodinium necroappetens | reverse complement strand
GGCAAGGGTTTAGGGTTTAGGGTCCAGGGTTAAGGGTTTAGGGTTTAGGGTTTAGGGTTTAGGTCTTAGGGCTTAGGGGTAAGGGTTTAGGGTTAAGGGTTTGGGAGTCTATAGGGTTTGCTTTTTTTGCTGAGCTCCTGTAAACCACTGATTAATAAACCCCTGGCTGTACGGTCGCTAATATTAGGATCCCTACGAACACCCCTGAACAGGAAGGTGGTGCTTAAATGGGGGGTCTACATTACTTACTAATGGTCATAACTGAGTCATAACCATAACAATGAGAAGAATTACCATGCTGAGGATGTAGCTGTACAGCATACCGGGGCTATGCGGGATGCCGTTACGAATTGTTCAAGCTCCTGTATTAGGGTTCAGGGTTCGGGATACCACCGCCTTGCGCCACACCTCGGCGAGCGATGGTTCACACAGTCCCCAAAGCCTAAACCCCAAAATCTCGATAATAGAGAGTTTTCTGTTCCGGACATTCTCAAGTTCAAAGCCCCTACAAAGTCCGCTGTTTAAGCCTCAATCCCTAAAGCCCTTAACAACCTCAGTCCCTAAAACCCTAAACCGCAAATGTCTAGGAATCCAACTCTCAGTCTTTGAGTCGTGGTTAGGGTGTAGGGTTTAGGGTTTAGGGTTTAGGCTTCAACTAAAATCCCAAATCATGAAACCTGGCTGCAAGATTAGTGGTTCAGGGTCTTGCAGGATGTCTTGGCAGAATAAGGGTTTGTCATCTTCTGTAATTAGGACAATTAATCCTGAGAAAAATCACACTATTCCTACAACCTAAACCCCAATTCTCAGACCCCTCCATGAGGATCCCAACTATCCATCCATATCCCTCCTATCCATCCCCCGAGGCACGGACATTGCAGCGCGATGCGGAGAGCCGATACGGGCTGCGCGCTCCGCTGGTACTGGGCACAGGGCTTCCATAAGGACTCCAACGACCATAAGTGGCAGAGGGGGTAGTTCTCTAAATCAGGGTCCCTTTTAGGGTCCCCTTTCTCAGGCTGCCGTACTAAATTTGGGACCCGAAACGGGGCCCTAATTTAGAGAACTACCCATATGCTCCGTCCTTATCGTACATGTTGGCTGCAGAAAGGGCGCCTTGTTGCTAGATTAAGGCTTCATGGGACAAGTACCAAAGTAGTACATGCCCTAAACCCTAAACCCTAAACGGTCCTTATGACTCCCAATTACTAGAGTAAGCTTTGCTGGGACAAGTACCGGGTCTATGGGTAGATGTCCATGGGTTCAGGATTTTAAGGCTCGCTAGACTCAGGCTTCGGGGGGTTTAGGGTTTAGCCTCTGAGCTCTAAACCCTAAGCCCTAAACCCTTAAGCCCTAAACCCCAAAGCCCTTAACCGTTTAGGGCTTAATGGTTTAAGGTTTTAGGGGGCTTCTGGGGGGGCGGTCTTTGCGGTGTAGGGCTCAAGAGTTGAACCCTCACATAAACCAAAAAAACCAGTCTAGTGAACCAAACCCAGGGTTTAGGGTTTAGGGTTTGGGGCCCAGCCTGTGGAGAAGTCGTGAGATGCTATCGCAGAATTGGGAAAAAGCTGTTTCCTCAGTACAACAACGTAGCAAAAGTCTGTCACTGTCACCTAAACCCTTGGTGTGGCTTTCAGGCTTGAACCTTAAACCTGAGGAAAAGGGGACTATTCAGCATAAATTCGGCATCCAGTCCCGGCCAAGCCTATATCCCAAACCTAGAAACCTGCGTGTGGAAGCTTCAGAAAACAAGGGACTTCCCCGGTTCGGGGTTCCGGGATTTCTCCGGTTCTGGGGTTCTGGGGTTCCCCGGTTCCGGGGTTCCGGTTTCGGGGTTCCCTGGTTCCGGGGTTCCGGGGGTTCCCCGGATCCGGGTTTCCGGGGGTCCAATTTAAACCTTTAAACAACAGGATCCTCAATTAAAGCACTCCTCTTAATGCTGTAGCCATAACTCTATGAAACCCTATATGTACTTCAAACATATTCAACTATAGCTGGGCACCACGGGCCTTTTCAACCCGAAGCTAAGCTCTTGTAAAGGCGGCAACTTGAAAGGTATAGGGTCTAGGGTTTAAGGTTTAGGACTCAAGATCGAAACTACGTTCCTTTATAGATTCTACCCACAGGCTCCATAGTAGTTCCTTTTTGGGATTACCTTATAGGATCCTAAGTATAAACCACAAAAAGGAACTACTATGGAGCCCATGGGTAGGGTCTAGGGTTTAAACTTCAGGATTCAAGACTGCAGCTGCAACTAAGTTCCTTGACAAGAACTTTCGGGTTACTCCAGGTCGCGGGAACGATGCTATGGACCTACCCTAAACCCTAGTTTTCACGTTGGGACCGTAACAGGAACAGTCCCGTATTTAAGCAATGTCCCTGCAACGGGGTATAGGCTTCTTCAACAGTTTAGAGTAGGGCGATAATTAAAGTACATTGCTACAGTTACACAGGGTATAACAGTACTTAAACCCTAAACCCTAAACCCACTGTAGTTCCAGATTCTCTGGCCTGCTGGTTCCCTCCAACCCTAAACCCTAAACCCTAAACCCTAAACCCTGACCCCTAAACCCTAAACCCCAAACCCTAAACCCAAAAGGAGTCCTGGCCCGCCGAAGGCAGCAAGGAGCTGCGGACAGCCCGCTCTCCCCGGGAGAGATCCTCGCGCCAGCTGCCGCTGAGCACCAGGTATTCGTGCCTCCATAGGCTTTAGGGTTTAGGGTTTTTGGGGTTTAGGGTTTAGGGTTTGGGGGTCTAGGGGTTTAGGGTTTAGGAGTTTCGGGGTTTAGGGGTTGGGTTTAGGGTTAGGGTTTAGGGTTAGGGTTTACGGTTTGGGTGTTTAGGGGTTTAGGGTTTAGGGGTTTCGGGGTTTAGGGGTTTCGGGGTTTAGGGTTTTAGGGTTTAGGCTTTCGGGGCAGGGCTTTCGGTTTAAGGGGGTAGGCTGTCGGATTCAGGCTTCGGGAGAAGGGATAAGGGTTGACGCTTTAAGGCTTGAGGGCTTTAGGGTTCATGGTTTAGGGCTTCACGGTTTAGGGTTTAGGGTTTAGGGTTTAGGGTTTAGGGGCTTAAGGGTTTGGGGCTTCTGGTTTACATTCCTACAGATTAATGGGAGCTGAATAATTAGTTTGGGTCCTTTCGGTGTTTTACCAGGATTTCACTTTAAGGAGTTTATACGCAAAACGACACGGGATCCAACTTCCTTACCGCGGGTGTTGTGGGCTACAGTGTCGGGGCGATAACTTACTGTTCTTTAGGACTTCCGTCTGGAGGTACAGAGCCCCTTGCTTCATGGGCTCTACATCGATCTTGAAACAGGACTAAGCCCTAAACCCTAAACCCTAAACAACAAACCCTAAGCCCTAAACCCTCAACCCCAAATCCTAAGCAGGACTAAGGCATGTGTGCTTCAAGTTGGAGTAGGGATCCTTGGGTCCGGGCCGGAAAATTCGGAGCTGTCCCCTAAACCCTAAACCCTGAACCCTAAAAACCCTAAGAACCCTAAAACCCCTAAACACCCTGAACCAGGAACCCAAAAATTCGAGGCCTGAACAGTTCGAAGAGGGCTCTGGTGTATGCTAAAGCAGAATTATAAGAAGTATGCTGCATCTATAACTATATGGGTAGTTCTTCAAAGTAGGGTCTCTTTTGGGGTCCTTGTCATAAGGGTGCCGTACTATATTGGGGACCTAAAAGGGGCCCTAATCTAGAAAACTACCTATATGTAGCGAAAAACACCACGAACAAGGTACAATTATTGAGGCGACGAGTTAACCGCCATTTTGTCGGTGTGAAGTTGGTTTCTTTCGGCACCCAAAACCCAAAACCCTAAACCCTGAACCCTAAACCTTAAACCTTAAACCCGAAGCCCTAAACCCTAAACCCCAAGGCCAAGACTATCCGTGGGTGTAAGCAGCTGAAGTTCCGGGTCCAAAAGCCAGGGCAGCTAGGGTTAAGCTTTTGAGATCTTGCGGTTTACACCAGGGTTTCGGGCGTAGGGTTTAGGGTTCAGCGTTTATGATTAAGGGTTTAGGGTTTAGGGAAGTAGAAATCAGATGCCGATGTACTCTAAGCGGCTGTTTATTCCGATTCTCACTGTGGCTCTCAGGGTCCTAACTGAACAACTAGGTAAGCCTCTGAAGAACAAAAAGCCTCAACCGCCCTAAACCCGAAACCCCAACCTTAAACCCTAAACCCTCAACCCTAACAAGGGCACTGTAACCCAGCGATCAAGCTGAGCCCGCGGCGGCACATGTGCAGAAGGATACCTTGGCCGGCACTTTGTGAGTCGATCGACGTAGTCGAAGTACGCAGCTATGTTACCGCGTTAAAGAAAAGTATCGCAGCAGCGGGATCGCCTTTAGGGTACCGAAACATCTACAAAGGCCCTGATTTAAAGGAAACTACAGGTGGGGAGTTTAGGGTATATAGGGCTTCTATAAGGTATATAGACTTTCTATAAGGCTCCTATAACGGTAGCTACCCACCTGAAAATGTCCTAGACTAATTACAAACTAGCTACTTACTAAGTTCCCCGGCCCTCCAAACTTGGCCTGCAAGGGCTGGGGTTCACCCCCGGAACTCGACTCTACCCCCCTTGAGTAGCTACAGAAGGTACACAACAACGACGGTGGATCCTTCCCAAAACCACCACCCCGAAACCCTAAACTCTAAACCTTAAACCCTAAACAGCAAAGAAAAACCCAGGACGCCGAAAAGCGGCCAAAGGCCACACAGTAAGCCCGAGCCCAAATCTCGCAGTTCTGACTGCAGGTTTTGGTATTGACATTGAAGCATGTAACCTTATGTGGAGGTCTTTAACTACCCATAGGCTTCATAGTAGTTCCTTTCATGGTTTATATTTCTACAAGGAAGCCCCCCAAAGGAACTACTAAGGAGGTCTTTAACTAGTATCTGAGTATCTAGTACAGCAAGGTGCCACGAAATCCTATTGTAATCACAAGGACCCTACGACTCTCGTCATCGCTTTGCTGTTGGACTCTGGACCTCCAAGAGTGTAGGGGTTCGTAGACCTATTATAGCCAAACATGCAAAATTGCATCCAACAGGGACCCAAAAACCCTGAGCCCTACTCCCTAATCCCTGAGCTATAAGCCCTAAACCCTAAACCCTTCTCCCTACACCCTGAGCCCTACTCCCTAATCCCTAAACCCTACGCCCTAAGCCCTTAACCCTTCTCCTTAATCCCTAAACCCTAAACCCTACACCCTGAGCCCTACTCCCTAATCCCTAAACCCTAAGCCCTAAACCCTTAACCCTTCTCCTTAATCCCTAAGCCCTAAACCCTACACCCTAAGCCCTGAGCCCGAATCCTCTCGGCAAGCTGCCCCTCGTTTTGCAGGAGAGACTGGAGGTTCTCCACGGTCACGTGGCGCTCCCGTCCTGACTGGTTTCACTTCAAGTGTCTTCTCCTGCTTCTGCCCATGGGCTCCATTGTAGTTCCTTTTGGGGATTACCTTATAGGATCCTAAATGGCCGCAGGGTTTTGGGGGGGTAGGGTTTGGGTTTTGGGAGTTAGGGTTTAAGAGTTTGGGGTGTTGGGTTGGGGATTCAGGGTTTAGGGTTGGGGGTGTTGGGTTTGGGGTTTTGGGTTTAGGGTTTGGGATTTTGGGCTTGGGATTTAGAATTTAGGGTCTGGCGTTTAGGGCTTGGGATTTTGGGGTGTAGGGTTTAGGCTCAGGCACAGGTCATGCCCCCCGGAAACTCTACATCCTAAACCCCAAACCCTGAACTCTAAACCCTGCGAAGCCTCACAGCTTACCCCAAGAAGGCATCAACCTTACGACTGTTACCCTGCCTCTGTTGTGAGGTCTCAACAATTACTACCAAGTTACTACGGTTGATGAGATAAATCCTGCATTACCCATAAGAAGGAATATACCATAATTCCCATAGTTTAGGGTCTGCAAGGTGATGCAGGCTTTCTATCATCAACAGTAGTACCCATAGTCCCGACGCACTGTTACCGGAGTGGACGGTTCTCATCGGAGCACTGCGCCTGTCGCAACGATCAGCGCTGAGCCGGTGTTGGGATGGACCAGAAACCTTGCCACGGTTTAGGGTTTAGGGTTTAGGGTTTAGGGCCACGGTTGAGGACTCATGCAAAAGCTAGGCAGCTAGGATTGGGATCTTTGTGTAAGTAAGGTATATGCTAATGTAGGAACCTGGTTAAGACCTTGGCCCTATAAACCCAATATATTGGGGATCATGTTAAGAACCCTAATGAAGGCCCAGGGTCTCTTAATCAGGTTCCTACATTATGCTAGGTTCTTTGGTGGTTTAGGAGTGAAGTGGCAAGTTTTAGGGCGTTGGGGCACCATAAGGCCCCTAAGCCCTTCACCCTACACCCTGGCCTCCCAAATCCCGAATGCTTCCGGGTTCGGCCGTTAGGTTTAGGGTTTTAGGGCTTTGGGGTTTAGGGGTTCAGGGCTTTAGGGGTTTAGGGTTTTAGGGTTTAGGGTTTAGGGGTTTAGGGTTTAGGGGTTTAGGGGTTAGGGGTTTAAGGTTTAGGGCTTAGACTTCAGGTTAATCCCAGGGGGAACAACTTCTCCGGGGCTCAAAGTTTAGGGCTTGTGTCTTTGGGGAACAGTTTACTCCAGACTACCAAGGCGACAACGATGACCACGACCATCACTACTGACTACTACACCTCACCCGGAGGGTGCTGGATGCTTTCTTGCTCCTAGGTGTGGCACGGCCTTTGTTTGGCTGTGTGTGGCCTTTCTTTGCTTTTTGTAAGTGTGGCAGGCGGGCGGAGACAGGTGAGGTGGCGTGTTTCGCGGCTAGTTATCAATGAGGCTGGGAAGGTACAAGGTAAAGAATCATGGAATTGCACGATCGAGTCGTTCCTCGGTGTCGCTCCCTTTTCGAAAGCTATTGGCAACATACAGTTCCGATTATAGGAGGACTAGCACCATTCCTAAACCACCACAACAGGGACTCTTCTAGCCAATCCTGAACTTTAAACCCTAAAGGGTTTAGGACTTGGGGTGTAGGTTAAGCTAAGCACTAAGCCCTAAGCCCTAAACCCTAAACCCTAAGCCCTAAAGAGCACAAACGCTAAACCAACCGCAGACGGCCACCCAGCGATGGTCCGCAGCAGTAAGTCCTTGTTGTTCTGCACGTCCCCCTCTCCTTGCCGTTTTAGGGTTTAGGGTTTGGGGCTTAGGGCTTTGGGTTTAGGGTTTAGGGTCTAGGGAGCAAGGGGGGCGTGGCTTTCGGGTTTTAGAAGCGCCTTACTCCTAAGAACAGGGTTTTTTTGGTCATGTCATACCCTAGTTATAATATGGGGCCCCTAACAAACAGTATTCCCAACTCTTCCAAGCTTCTATCTCAGCCCGGAGCCCTACATCCCTGACCCTAAACCCTAAACTGCATAATTGCGGGCGTGATGTGGGGTCGAAAATTCGCATGGACTCCAGAGCCGCTTAACCAAGTAGCGCACCTCAAATGATATTTCAACTTTGCGGTATCTTGCTTAATCATCCTAAACCCTACTCCCTAAAACCCCAAGCCCTAAAACGCCTAAACCCTAAACCATGGCGTTCTTTGTGAGCCGTGAGTTTAGGGTTTAGGGTTCAGGAAGCTAGCCTGGCCTCCATGAGCCGAAGTAGAGTGCTCTAGAAGCGCCCGAAAGAATCTTATGAGAGCCTTTAAGTCTAGGATTCAGGGTTATGGGATACTTTAGGGTGTACTTGGGGTTTAGGGTTTAGGCTTTAGGGTGTACTTGGAGGTTCATGGGTAGTTATAAGTAGGGTTATACGTCCCCTAAATATGGGTCATAATTATAGTTCCGCGACTTATAGCCCCACTTATAACTACCCATGAACCTCCAAGTAGGGGCTGCTTGATGCTCTCCGCCATTCACTACGGTTGATGATATAAATCCTGCATTACCTTAAGGACCCTAAACTATGGGAATTATGGTACATTCCTTAAAAAGCCCAGCAGTTAGGGAGATCGAGCTGTACAGGGCGGGGGACCCCAAAGCCTCGAATGCATACACCCACAGATCTTCTCCCGTTCTTAGAAAGGGAATGGGGGACTGGGTTAGTGGGACTACTATAGGGGACCTTAAGGGACTATCATAGGGATCCATTCCCCCATTCCCTACTAAGAACCCGGGAGTCTTGTCCCCTCGCCGGCACAACTTAGGAGTAATATGGGCAGTTCTCGAAATTAGGGTCCCTTTTTGGGTCCTCAAGAAGGGCCCCAAAAAGGGGCCCTAATTTAGAGTATTAGAGAGCTACCCATGTAGAGAGCTTCATAATTAGCATCTTGTAGTGCAGCAGTCTACTTTGAATTTGAAAAGGTAAGGAATACTGGTGGTACTTCTTCAGGTGCTTCTATCCCAAAGGCTCCATGTACCCATATAGTATATACTTAGGCCCTAAAGTACCCATATGGGAACCCCTTTAAGGCCTAAGTATATACTATATGGGTACATGGAGCCTTTGGGTATGTTACCTAGACTGCCCGCGGCCTTCGTTGTGGGCCACTGCCACGATGCCATCGACATTTTCGGCGCCATCCTTTAGGGTTTTAGGGTTCTAGGGTTTAGGGCTTAGGGTCTTAGGGTTTAGGGTTTAGGGTTTAGCGTTTAGGGTGCGCACGTAAGCGATGAAGGGTGTCCGAAGTTCAGACTTGAGAAAACCTGGCTCATGACTGGGGCAGCATTATTAATGTTTACACAACTCTGGCAAAGAAATTGGGTGCGGGGTTCAGGATTTACCGTGAACACCGTACGGGTTGATTGTCGCGGCTTTAGCATGAGTTGCCCCAAACCCGATCTGGCAGGTGTTGAGGGTTCAAGAATTGGGGTCGTCAAGCCCCATAAAACCACCGCAACATCGTTTAAGACCCGACAAAAAACATGAACAATCCTGTGATGTCCTGTGATATTCCTGAAAAAGCCCTAAACCCTGAACCCGAAGCCCTAAACCTTGAAAAAAACCTAAACCCCAAGCCCTAAACCCTAAACCCTACCGAAGGTCAAAGCCCTAAATCCGCACAAACTTCCAAACCTCACAAGAGCTCCTCGCGTAAGAAGCGAGAAGCCAAACCTTCTACTGGGAGGTTCATGGGTAGTTATAAGTATGGTTATAAGTCCCCTAATATGGGTTACAACAATGGTTACATTACTCATAACCCCGCTTATAAACTGCCCATGAACCTCCAAGTAGGGTTTATAGGCTTTAGAGGTTATAGTGTTTAGAAGGTTTAGAGGGCTTATGGGGTTTACGCGGCTTAGAGGGTTTATGGGGCGTAGAGGGTTTATAGGATTTCATGGCCTATGGTGTAGGGCTTGAGGGCTTAAGGCTTAAATCTGAAATCCTTAACATAAGGCCGGCCCGAAATGCTATGACAACCCTATCAAAGACCTAAACCCTAAACCCCTAAACCCCTAAACCCTAAGCCCTAAACCCTTAAGAACGACCCTTTTGCAGACCGAGGCTCGTGTTGCAATCGCCTCTCCAACTCCCGGACCTCGAATGTCGGGATTTTGGCTTCGAGAAAGTGGTTTGTCTGGGAGTTTAGTGGAGAGAGAGACCCTGAAAGGGTCCTTGGGGGTGAGGGAAGGGATCGCTTTGTCGCTTTTCCAGGGTTTTGGGAGTTAGGATTAGGGGGGACCCCTGGGGAATGTAGGCCCTCTCGATAAGGTCCCCTTTAAGAAAGCCAGAAGTAGGGTTCAGAAGGGTGCCCTCTGAGGGGTCTCCCTAATACCACCTAGGAGTTTTGGCTTCGATAAAGCTGTTTGTCGGGGTGTCTGAGGGCAGTTTAATTTAAGACGTGTTCTGTCGGATTTGTTATGGTTTAGATTTCGCAATTCGGGAATGAGTGACTTAGGGTGAGGGGGTTGGGTGTCTCGAAATTTCAGGTTTAAGCTTGAGAGGTGAGGGTTTAAGGTTTAGGGTTACGGCCCCTAAGTTTTTTGTTCCTTTTTGGGATTACCTTATAGGATTCTAAATATAAACCACAAAAAGGAACTACTTAGGGGCCTATGGGTAGGGTCCCCGGGGCTGACCTGACCCCACGAAAGCTACCTGTCGCTGAGGGGTTTAAAGGCCCAGGAGCTGAGAACTCAGCCGTGAATCCTTTAACGGCATCCCACAAACATGCGATCACCTGTTGCTGATTCCAAAACCAAAAACCCACACCCCTAAAACCTAAACTCCAAGCCCTTGAACGCCAAACCCTTCAGCCGATGTATTCAAAAATAGATTCCTTCACTATTGCGGGAATTAGGTTCATTATCTCATGATAGTAATTAGTATTGCTGTTCCTGGTCTTCTTCGTATTGTTATTCTCATAGTTCTTATGGTTCTTCTCGTCATTGCTACTATTGCTAGTGTTGTGATTACTATGACTAGTACTGTCATTCTGAGAACCTGGAGACTCCAATATCCCTTAACTATGGAACATACCTTCAATCATGCTAGGGATCCTACTCTAGCTTAACGAATATTCCTTAGTTCAGGGATATTTGGAGTCTCTGGGAACACTGAGGCCCTAAACCTAACCACCCCAAACTCCTAAACCCCGGAACACCAAACCCGAAACTCTAAAGTATCTGGGAAACAGGACGCTCCAGTTCAGAATTTAGCATGCAGCTCGGCGGCGAAGCTGCCTGAGGCCACAGTGAGGCCCACCAAGATCACCTGCGTTTTGGGGGGGTTTAGGGCTTAGGGTTTAGGGTCAAGACCCTAAACCCTAAACCC
>CAJNJA010018057.1:0-10736 GCA_905231915.1 Symbiodinium necroappetens | reverse complement strand
GGAGGGAGGGAGGGAGGGGGAGAGGGAAAGGGAGAGGGAGAGGGAGAGGGAGGGAGGGAGAGAGATACCTGTACTGCATGTATGTACATATATACAGTATTATGTCAATAACTGTAAATGTGTCTTTACATACATGTTCATATTTATATATACACACACGCATAAGCCTGCATGGCTGAGATTGCGGTCAACGCCTGGATTGTTGATCGGGTGAAAGCCTCGCACTCCACGAAGGATGCACAGACAGTTACACAATACTATGCTACACCTTTTCCAGCTTTCAGCTCAAGCCGGGAGAATGAGAGTTCAGATGTTGGGTTGTTCGAGGGAGATCATGTGCCTAGCCGGATAGCCCTCAAACCTCAACCTCGAACACTTAAGCCTAACGACCATCCGACTCTCTCCTCGAATCCTGAAAAAAAAATGGCACCCAAGGAGCCTGAAGCCGTGGTTGCTGGAGGCCGCAAGTTTAGAGCTGCCTGTGCAGGATTTCAGGGTTTCAACTGTCCAGTACCACTGAGTTCAGCCACATTCTCTAGGTATATCATGTATTCCTTAACCTTTTTTTTGGGTGGGGGCCTCTTAAGTGAGGTGCTTCCAAATTCAATTGAAAGGAGACCGACGTGCTACGTCGCAGAACCCGAGACTTGAAATCCGAAAGTCCTGAGCCCTCTCCGGCTGGGGACTCCATCTACATGCCCTTACCCCTGCACCCTCTACGATTTCTGGTCGACCCTTACTTACCCTTACTAAAGTCTGGACAGGTGAACCTGAGCCCAAGCATGCAGGCCGGAAGTGGATTTGTTTTGTTCAGTGGTTTAGGCTAGGGTCTTGCGAGTTCGAAGTCTCCGGGTGCGGAATGTGCGGCTTGTGGTCCAGCATCTTCGAGGCTGCAGAGTTGCGAAGAAGTTCCGGCTTTGAGATCGAAAGATAGCATACACAAGTAGGTAAATCACAGTTTCTGGAGAGTTGCGCGCTAAAGTTTAGGGGGCAAGTTCGGGGTTTTGGGGTGGAAGTTTCAAAGTTTAGGCCAATGGGATCCAATGGGTTTAGGAGTTTCGGTGATAAGCAAGCAGTAGTGGTATGATACCGGCTGCAAGTCCCCTAAACCCTAAACCCTAAAACCCTAAACCCCTAAACCCCTAAACCCTAAACCCTGAACCAAAAACAGGCAGACTCACCCCTGGACAAGCAGATCAAGTCGACCTTGCTTACGGATGCCTTCAACCTGATCCTCGGTCTTATAGGGTTTAGGGTTTAGGGTAAAGCTTGTCTTTCTTAGGGGCTGAGTAGGAAACCTTTTACCTTTTGGGGCTTATAGAACCCTAAAACAAGTTCAAAGGTGAACCCTTGTTTGGGCTAGGGTACTCGGCCCCTAGGTTGTTGGGTTTAGGGAAGCTTGTCCGTCTTCAGACTTCGGGAGTAGTAAAGGCTCTCCTGGTTGCGGGTTTGGACAGGGTTCAGTCCTGGGGTTTGGGGTGTACCCATAGGCTCCATAGTAGCTCCTTTTTGTGGTTTATGAATGGGATCCTATAATGTAATCCCAAGAAGGAACTACTATGGAGCCTCTGGGTAGAGTAGACCTTGCTCACATGCTCATCTGTACGGCTGTCCATAGCCCTCAGTGCCAAGGCTCGCAGAGCGTAGGGGCCTGATGTAGACCCAAAAGCTAGTCGGGTCCGCCGGCAAATAGGACCACTTAATCTGAATCAGGTTCTAAACCCGTAGGAACAACCATAAAGCAAGCATTACAAACCTTATGCCACCACAAGCCTCTAAAGAACGCACTGACAAGCTATGATCATAACACCCTAGCCCTCACAACAAAAGCAAAACCCCTCTTTTACCGGGCGTCGTCAACAGTGCGCGGCGTTGCTCCCAGGATTGGCGTGAGGAAGCTGGACGCTTCCACCCTGACGTCGGCTCGACTGAGGGCTCGTTTCCTGTGCCCCGGATGACTTTTGAAAGGTCTCAATAGAAGGACAGGGTTCCGTAAGGCTTAAGGGTTCCTTTCAGGGTCTTCCTCAGGCCGATTCTATACTAGGGTTTGCTGTGGGGGCCTCCATAATTAGAGTCGGGTTTCAAGGGCCTGTTATGGTACAAATACGTAGAAGGTCTTGAGCTATGGATCGCTCGCTTTTGCTAACGTTGATCTATCTGGGCTCAAGGCCGTAAGTATCCCACGCCCCAACTTCACGACTCAGTTTCTGGAGGCCTAATGCTTCGTGTGTAGTTCCGGTCTCGGGCTCAACCTTCCAAAAGCTCTTTCCACTCTGAGATCGGGGAGACAGAGCCTGTCAGAACCCTAAACTTCCTAAACCGTAACCCTAAACCCTAAAACCCTAAAACCCTTGAGCCCTGAACCTTAAGCCCTAAACACTAAACCCCTAAACCCTAAACCCGTACTGTCAGGTACATGAACAAGCTCCAGAAGTCGATGCCCTCGAAGAGTAGCAGTCTTCTGGGCCATCGCCAGGCGAGAGCCTTGTGGGGGAGGGGTTGGGGGGGGTCCGGCCTGCGATGCTGGGTTTAGGGTTTAGGGTGTAGGGCCGGTCTAGGTAGGGTTTAGGGTCTAGGGTTTAGGGTTTAAGGTTTAGGGTTTAGGGTTAAGGGTGTACCCATAGGCTCCATAGTAGTTCCTTTTTCTGGTTTATATTTAGGATCCTATAAGATAATCCCAAAAAAGGAACTACTATGGAGCCTCTGGGTACACCCTGCCTCACCCCGGATTTTTGGTTGGAGTTGGCGAGCAGGATTGGAGGAGAACGTGAGTTTCACGCCGTCTGAGTAGCTGAAAGATCGAGTAGCCTTATCCTTTCTTGGGCTTACATGACTCATAATAATCTTGCCATACGTTGGTGGTTATCCGGTCTGGAACTGCACTTTCCAGGAACCGTCGGAGGGCCGCTAGTCCCCGAGCACCACAGTTTCCGGCACTGTGAAATGCCTGGCTTAGAAGGTCAACATTTAACCCGATGCATAGCTTAGAGTGTCGGGTCATGGTTTAGGGTTTAGGGTGTAAGCAAAGCGCTTGGTTACTGCTCCCCAGTAGATGCTCGAGTAAGGAAACGCTCGCTTGTGTCTTGCGGGGTAGCATAAGGTCTCGGACATGTGTAGTTACCGCTATAGGAGATAGGAGCCTTATAATAGAAGGTCTATATACCTTATAGAAGCCTTGCAACCCTATATACCCTAAACTCCCAACCTGTAGTTTCCTTTAAACAAGGTCACACTCCCATACCTGACGAGGATCCGCTCCGCCGGCCTGAGACCGAGGAGAGCGAGGCGCACGAAAGGAATCACAGCATGTTTCAAGGAATTTTCATACTGCTGATGATCTAAATCCTGCATTGCCTTAAGGACCCCAGGCTATGGGAATTATGGTATATATTCCTGATTATGGGTAATGCAGGATTTATACCATCAACCATACGAGCCCTCGTAGGCTTGAGTTTAGCAGGACTTAGGGCTGAAAAGGTGTCTCTATAGGGTTTTAGAGTCTATAGAGTACTTAGGGCTGAAAGGGTGTCTATATATGGTTCAGAGTCTAGAGAGTATTTCTAGGATCGTAGGTCTAGGAATTTCGGTTTTTACGCTGTAGGTGGCGATGATTTTAGGCTTTGGGCTGCAAAATTTTTTGGAGGCTGTGGCGAGTCCGGTACCGAACCGGCACGCTTTCAGGGTCCCACGGTCGGGCTGCAATCTGAGAGTTCACCCATAGGCTCCATAGTAGTTCCTTTTTGTGGTTTGCATTTAGGATCCCTTAAGGCAATCCCACAAAGGAACTGCTATGGAGCCTATGGGTAATTGCCATCGTTTAAGTCACCATCTTGTTTTTTTAGGGGTATTGGAGAGCTTCGGTTGAGCAGCCCTGAAAGGAACCCCTGATACCAAACCTCGAGAAAGCAACTTTTTATCGGCGCCCTCGAAGGGGAAGTTGAAGGGAACCGTCATCGAGAAACGCGGGAGCCCGTAACGAAAACCTGGAAAGGAGGCCTAGCTCACGTATAGGCTTATATTTGTTTTATATACCAAAGACACCCACACAGTCTATACAGGGGGGGGTTGTAGGGTGGAGATGTTGGGGGTTTGGATGACCTTTGGCGTAGATAGCTTTAAGCTTGGGGTTTAAACCGCCCTACCCTGAAATCTTGTAGCGCCTCAATATGATCCGCAACGGCGCCGTCAACAGAACCGGTTGTCGTGCTTCAAGCCAGGTGTTCAATAAGAAATAAAAAAATGCATGATGTTTTCCTGCTTGTTGCAACAGAAACCCAAGGTTTAGTTGAAATCGTCAATACTTCTAACACCGTAAGAACAGGTTTAGGGTTTAGGGTCCCTTGAAAGCGGCTTTTTGTAAGGCAAACCCGTCCTGTCTCCTTAACTCAGGGAGCAGCTGGGGAGGACGGAGCCTCGTCACCGCACTGGGCTCGGAAGCGCCGGTGTTCAAGGGCTTGCCACAAACGCTGAAGAACAAGGGTGCTGCAGGGTCTATATATATATATGGGTAGTTGTCTCAATTAGGGTCCCTTTTGGGGGTCCTTTTTTCAGGGTGCCGTACTATAGTGGGGGCCTAAAAAGGGACCCCACTGTGGAGAACGACCCATATCCAACGGCTTCAAAGAGCGTTGTAGTGTTTCATACAGGACACTGCTACGTGGAATTTGTTTTTCGCTGGGTGATGATCGTCATAAATGTTCAGATCTCTATGCCACATGTTTACGCATCTTCGGGCATGCTGTACTTGTGACCGAGCCCTACAGAGCCTTACCCTTGAATCCAGACTTTCTGAATCCAACACCAGAAGCCGCGAAGCCTAAGCCCTATAAGTTCTAAACCCCTGAAGATTCTAAGTCCCATGCCCGAGAAATATCCCCTAACTTCCCTAACAGTTAATGGCGTTGTTGTTGGTTTTGGGCTAAGGGTTTTTGGCCTTAGGCTTGACTGCTGATTGGGGTTTAGGGCCTGGGATGGGGCTGTGGTCCGTGGTCTTCCACAGTTTCCCTCAAGCTCCAAGCTACTTGCAACGGCACCACTTTCAAGGAAAGGGAGATGCCCCAAAAACGACATCCTAGGCCTCGGTACTCGGGACTAACGCCTTCAGCCCTGAACTCATCAATCTCCGAATCCTTCGGCGGCACGGAACAGCTGAATTAAGCCCACCCGCCCTCCCAAAAGGCGAAAACACACACGCTTACATCAGACACACCACTATGAATAGCAGCCATCACTCTGGTGAAAACCGTAGAGGCCCCGGCCTCCACGTCGCTTCTTCAGCCACAAGCGCCAGGTGCAGCCTCAGGTTTCCGTTGTTTTCGTTAGGGACTTCGAGCCTTCCCAGGTTTGTTGTTGGCGATTTTCGGGTTTTGAGCGGGCCTTACGCGCGCATTTTGGTGACGGTATGGAGCTTCAAGGTCTCAATGAAAGGGTTGGTAGCTTAGGGCTTTTTGGTGTCAGAGTACTTCCAGGTAGCTAAGCCCGGAAACTTGCAATTTTCGGCTTGCGGGTTTAAGGTTGAGGGTTTAGGGTTTAGGGTGGGTTTGTTTCGTCCTGTACTCAAATTTGAAAGCGGGCGAGCTTTCCCACGGGGCCCCAGGGGCCCTCAGCAGCTACGTCCCCATGGGCCATCCGAGGATGGCTTGCAGAGATCATTGAGTTTGCCTAAACCGTTCTAAACCCAAGGCCCAAAACCGTCGATTTAGGGTTTAGGGTTTAGGGAACCCCAAATCCCGAACCCCAAATTCAATACTCAAAGCCCAAGACCTCTATCTCTATCAAAAATTCCAAACCCTATAACTACACTCAGCCCTCCAGAGTGTTCGCCTGTGCGGCGCGAGCGTGCAGTCGTTCATGTGGGCTCTGAGGTTCAGAGGCCACCGTCTTCTCTTTTATGTAGCGCCGAATAGGCCGAAAGCAGCTGTCCAATCGATTTTGGCCGCAGAGACAAATCAATCGCCCCCAGCTCTCCTAAACCCCAAACCCTAAACCCTAAATCCTAAACCCTAAACCCTAAATCCAAAAGGAGCAAAGCTCTCCAGGTGGCTTTGGACATGCTCGGAGAGACACAGCTCAAGCTCTTAGGCGACACGCTGCAAGAGCCCCTCGCCCAAGTTTTCCGCATCTTCGGGCTTTCAAGGCTCTAGGCGTTTTCAGACTTTGGGATTTTGGCGATCAGGGGATTTTCGAACTTTGCCTTGAGTCCAGCTCGATGGTGGGGCTTTTGTGCAACTTCTGTGCAAGTTGGAGCATATAACAACGTTAGTAGCAGCAGCAGTCCGCTACCTGTCTTGATCCCCGCGGTGGAGGGGCCTGACTGCTTGGACGTCTCTGCAGTGTTCTTGCACCATCCTGAATATTAGGGTTTAGGGTTTAGGGACATATGCAAGGCTGTTATCACGTGAATGCAGCCCAGACTTGGGGCCCAAAGCAGACAGAGAGCAGCTCATAGCTGGCGCAGATGTTTAGCAAAAGCTGACGCAGCCCCGGCCCTGCCGTGGATGTTCTGAACATGGGGGCACCGACCCTTAACTGTACATGTCATTCTGGAAAGTAGGACGCCGAGACCATGAGGTTATCCAAGTAAGGCACACCGCCGGATGCCCGATACCCTCAAGTCAGTCATTCTTGTGCGTCCTTCCGGTTTTGTTCAACGTATTGCTCGGCATACTTCAAGGTCACTGCGCTGCAACAACTTTATTCGCCTGTACCCGACGCCCTTCACGCTGCGCCGCTACGAAGCTGGCATGCATTTTGTGAGCTCGGAACGCTTTCCTTTAAAGTCCTGCCACTATTGTTCATCTGCCTCTATATTGGAGTTATTTCCCAACAAAGACGGCGAGAAGAACGAGGGTGTAGGCATTTGAGACTTATAAGATTGAGAAGCACCCTCCCACGGCAAAAGCAAGACGAACCTCCCTAAACTGTAAGATGATCTCTACTGCTTCAGGCTTCATGGTTATCGGATTGAGTTTTGGGCGTTATTTTCAAGGGCTCGGGGCAGTGAACATAACTTCCTGCAGCTGTTGCTCAAGTTGTCTCGATAGTAAGCAACCGTACCCTAAACCCTAAACCCTAAACGCCAGCAGCCGTACCCTAAACCCTGAACTGGTCTGAGTCATGTCACGCTCGGTATGCCAATGACGCCCGATCCCCAATCGCTTCAGCTCTGAAGCCACATCCCCGGTCCCTCACCCGAAATGAGAACGCACACGCTCAATCAATATATGTATATCATATATATATATAATATATATATATATCCTGTAAGCTTATTAATAATAGAAGCCTTCGTAGCCCTTACGCCCTAAGCCGAATTTCAGACCCGCAAACGGCCTTAAACCCGTATAACCCCAAGCCCGAGATACCCCCAAACCAAAATCCGTATTCCGCAGTTATGTGAGCTTCCCTGACCCTACCCATAGGGTCAATAGTAGTTCCTTTTTGTGCTTTATATTTAGGATCCTATAAGGTAATCCCAAACAAGGAACTAACATGGAGCCTCTGGGTAAACCCTAAACCCTAGAGCCCTAAACCCTAAACTTCTTGACGCGAAGCCCAGGAGGGCATTTCACAGCTCAGGACCCACAGGGAAAGGGAGGGGGGGGAGTCGGGTTGAGGGGTTTTGAGGTTTAGGTAGGAGTTTCACGACTGCTAAGAAAAAGGGGGCTTCAACACTTGGCCCTAGTAGGGCTCCTGAAGCTTTTTTGGGTGTTTAGATGAGCACCTTCGATCTGGTTCACTCTAGTTCAGCATCTTTGGGGCTTAGGGCTGTAGAGCTGCAGAGTTTCAGGATTTACACGGTTTGGCTTAGCGTCAGGGGTTGTCACCGCAAGGATGCACGTGTGGTGGAGGTGGGCACGGGTAGCACGGGTAACCGCCAATAGCAGGCCCGAAGTCCTCCGACGCGAACAGCCTGACACGCAGTGGCTGCAGCCCTCCAATAGCCCTCCACGAACGGGACATCGCGGAAGGATGCAGGAAGACGAGTTCCGCGCGCAGCTTCTCGTTGCGGTGCCTCCTGTGCAGTTGGTTTAGGCTTGGAAGTCTCTTGGGGTGAAGCTGGTTTCGCCTTGAAGGCTTTTTTTGCCTGGTTCTCGCAGAAGGTGGTCTGTTTTGGGGGTTATTGTTGCACACAGCGAGTAGTCATCACGGGGTGTCTGTCTGCACCTTGAAACCTCCTGCTTTCGAAGGAGCTGGGCAGAGCTCTCCAAACACAGGACCCGACAAAACCCTGACAAGCTTTCCTTTACCCAAAACGCTCGCAGACCTTGTAGAAACCCGACAGCTTAGAACTCCACGAAAACCGTCTCGAACCCTAAACCCTAGGGTTCCTAAACCCTAGAACCCTAAACCCTAAACCCCTAAACCCTAAACCCTAAACCCTAGAACCCTATAGCCCTAAACCCCTAGAGCCCTAGAGCCCTAGAAACCCTTAAACCCCAGAACCCGAGAAGCACCCCAAAAAGAGACTTCCTCCGGCAGAAGCCTCAGGTGCTCTACGCCCGGCAGCTGCCAAGCTTCTGCAGGGAGCCGCATCCGCCCGAGGAGGAGCCAGAGCTCATCCAGGACCAGCAGGGGAGGTTTTTTTTGGCCCTAAACCCTAAACCTTAAAACCTTATACCCTCAGCCCTAAACCCTAAACTCTAAAACCCTAAACCGGTTCATAAGCTCGTCTACCGTACAGTTTCCTCTGAACGTTCCTCGACTTTAAAAGTTCTACCAGGTTCCTCTATAACGGGGATATACTAAACCCTAAACCCTAAAACCCTACACCCCTAAAACCCTCCTAAACCCTAAACCCTAAACCCTAAACCCCTAAATCCTAAACCCCTAAAGCCCTAAACCCTATGGGGCTTGGGCGACTGAGGGTTCGGGCAGAAAGAGCTCTGGGCTTTGGGGTTAGGGCTTGCTGCGGACCACGGAATTTTGGGGTTTTAGGGTTTGGGGAATTTTGGGTTTAGGGTTTTGGGGTTTGGGGGGCTTTAGGGTTTGGGGAATTTGGGGTTTTGGGGTTTTAGGGTTTGGGGAATTTTGGGTTTAGGGTTTTGGGGTTTGGGGGACTTTTGGGTTTGGGGCTTTAGGGTTTGGGGCTTTAGGGTTTGGGGAATTTTCGGCTTATGTTTTATGGGTTTCGGGAATTTTGGGTTTGGGGTTTTAGGGTTTGGGAGAATTTTGAGTTTAGGTTTTCGGGTTTGGTTTAGGGATTCGATTGGAACACACTCTTTCTGAAGCGCCTTGGAAGATGGAGGATCGCGACTGTAACCCTTGTCAGAGGAGGCGGTGGGCCAATGACTAGCCTTTAAATTTGCCAGGGCCATTGACCCTCAACCTCTATGTAGTCCCAAGATCCTTGAAATATCACGGTCGCTGGACAGACAAAGGCTTTCTTGAGGCTCCGATACATCAAAATCCCACCCCCGCCCTCCCCAATCCTACAGCCTAAACCCAAATCCGAAATCCTGATCCCCAATCCCAAGACCCCAAGCCACATCCGAAAGTCGCATCGACCGACGCAGCGTTTTGCGCTTTCTGAGGAGACGCCTGCGGACGCGGCAGAAGCCAAGAAGGCTGAGCTTTCGGATGTGTAGATTTTTTTTGGGTGTTCATCTCAGACTCCCATTCCGGATCATCTAACTCAATGAGGGTAGCGAGGAGAAGCTCCCGTCCTCGAAACACAGTGGAACATGGATGTTGCTGAGCAGTCTGAGTGCCCTAAATTAGAGGGTTTGGGCAGCTTGGCAAGCCCCGTGAGGGCTCGCGATTCAGCGGGTCCGTGAATTTAGGGGCTTTCTCGTTGGGAAGGGGCTTGTGTAGCAGAGATCTTGCTACGATAATTATGGCTACCCAGTTTCTGAGACTCCCACATGTTCTCTTATGCAGGGTTTGGGCTTTGTTTGAGCAGCGTGAAGCGTTCGGACTGTTTTGGAGCATGTCATAGCTGCCATGGCGGTCCGTCATCCGAGACTCCCTACAGTCACTCCAGCCGACCCTTGCCCCTAACCCTAATACTAACAATATTATTATTACCATCATTATTTGTTCGTATTATCATTATTATAGCTGTGATTATTGATATGATTATATTATAATGCATGAACTTCAAGCCGATGCCCCGTGCCCCATACCCTAAACAACTTTTGGAAGCATCATCCGGACACGCAGGGCTCAGGGACACGTCGCTTGAACAACGCAGCCAACGGGGGAGTTGTCGGAGCTGTCATAAGACGTCTTGCGCAACAGCTGTTCCCAGGTGATCCAGCTTCCCAGCACCAGCAACATGAAGATCATGGAGGAGGCACTGCAAACCCTGATTCTTGGCTCCATGCACTGAATATGTTGTGTTCTTTATCAGTGCTTTGGGTCCGCTCGTGAGTGCATAATTCGCAGATCGGCCGGAAACATTCCAACTTGAGGGCCTGACCTCACCTAACCCTGCAAGCTCTAGCCCAAACCCTCACCCCCTCAATCCCAAATCCTGAAGTATCAACATGACCGAGACTACCTTTCCCTGACAAAGACTCTGCAATCATTCTCAACAGTGCCAGTAGTTTACGCCGCAGCTAGGGCTTCTAGGAAGCCGGAAGCTCATCGAATCGCTCCATATACATAAACATAAACATAAACATAAACATAAACATAAACATAAACATAAACATAAACATAAACATATACATATACATATACATATACATATACATATACATGCATCTACATACATCTGCATACATCTGCATACA
>CAJNJA010018056.1:0-10736 GCA_905231915.1 Symbiodinium necroappetens | reverse complement strand
GATGCAAAACACAAGCAATACAAGACCCTGCAAATGGTAATTCCCCAATAGCTTGCAAAACAGTTTGCTGTGTTTGCAGCCCAAACGAGCGAGCCGGACTTAGGAAAGCAAGCCGGGGCGGGCCAGACTTAGGAAATAAATCCCTCCGCCCAATACTGTGCGCGGTCTTTCCGTGAGCTTGGATATGTTGTGATGCCACTTGTGTCTCGAGTTGGTGCTTTCGTAATCGAGCGTCTACGGGGGGACTGGCTGGTTTTGGTTTGTCGTTTGCTGCGATGCCACTAGATGTGTTCCTTCAGCGGCTGCTTGCAAATCCGAGCGTCCACATGGGGATTAGCTGGTTTTGACTTGCTGCCGTTGATGTGTTTGTTGAGCGGGTGCTCGCGAAATCGAGTGTCTACATCGGGAGTGGCTGGTTTCTATTGACACTGGGATTGCAGCATCTGTTCATGTGTATTCTTGCAGTAATGAGGCTTGTCAACCCGCCCCGCGCTCAACGCACGCGGCGTTCTGGGTGCAAGCCACGAACACTTTGCGGAATGGCCAAGGGCTAACTGTTGCTGGGCCGACATCGCCCTGCCTGGGGTGACTTCACTCCCATGCCGTGTGCCGCAGGGAGTAGGTGGACAAACAAGGGGTCAAAAAAACAGGTTTGAGGGGTTAACAAAACAGGCTCAGGGGTTAAAAAAGCGGGTTCAGGGGTTAAAAAAACGGGCCGGGGGTCAAAAAAATGGGTTTAGGGGTTAAAAAACGGGTTACCCCCGGTTTTTGCGATACCTTCTGGCTGGAGCTTTCTTGTAGCTGTCTTCTGGCTGGTTCTTAGCTTGTTTTTAGCTTTTGGTAAGCTTCTGGTAACTGTTCAGAAATTTGTTGTGGCTTTTTCCCTAGGGACAAGCTACATCTCCAACACGCACACTCCCCGGCAGTGGTACCGGAAAGCTGCAGGCCAAGTTGGCATTAGCCTGGTGCAGTGAAAGCTGAGTGGAATGCCCTGAGCGGAAGCGCCAAAGTGTGGAATTTTGCGAAATACTCCAGTCCACCCCACCCCACCCCAACCCCCACCCCGGGTACAGCTACTTTTGCCGCAAGTCCTGCAATGCCCTGCAAGCGACATGGGGACCTGTGGACGCACACATATGAAGCAACCAAACTCTTTGAATGACCTGCGCAACGGTTGTGGGATCGATTCTGTTGGCTTTTTGGTAGCTGTTGGGGTTGGAGTAGCTCTTGTTGAGCTTTGTTCTGGCTTCGATCGCTTTCCACAATGACCCCTCAGCTAGCTTTAGTTTCGCTTTCCCATAGCTTTTCTTTTGAAAAGACTACGCACGGCAGGGCTGCAACTTTAGAGTCAAGAGTCAATAACAACTGGTGTGTCTTCGTGCTCGCGCAAAGAGGGACAGGCCCAGCTGTTTGAGATCTGCAAAACAGTAACAACTGCGACTGCGTCTCCTCTGACAAGGTGGACATCGCCAGGACTTGCTCATACCTGCCCGGAACGGAGCGAAGTGGAGCGAAACTCGCAGTTCGAGCCCTGAGCGCTCAGAACTGCGGCCTGTGCGCATCCCAAGTAGAACCGAAAACGACATTGTCGCGGATGCTGCTTCCACTCAAGACCGCCGGCTGTTGCGGAGCGTAGGCGCACCTTGCGGACAGGAGCGTCTGAAGAAGCGCTTCCTGTAGGATGGGCACAGCTCGGTACCTGCCAGACAGGAGGATGCCCGTCTCTTCCAAGTCTTCTCCCCAAAGCTCGGCTTGGCAGCCTGCCAGGAAGCTCCGCACACGCGGACACGCGCTGATATTCCATGAGCGCCTCCTACCAGGCCCGCCAAAAGAGTTGACCTGGGCTTCACAGGACATCCCCGCTTTTGGCACCTCATGCCGAGGTTGGGTAAAAACTGAGACAGCGGCTTGCCAGAGCCTGCAGCTCCCACTAATGCGATGTGAGAACCTGTGGCCACAAGTCTCACAAGTTCCGCAAGAATTCGATCCTGCCTCGCTTGACTTGCAGCGACAGCACCTGGAGGAGTGACTTGGGCCCGATCTCACTCCGCAACTGACTTTTCCTGGAGCCTTCACATCAAAGCCAGCCGATCCATGCCTCTGCGAAAGTTGCAGTTCTTAGCAGCCGCAACTCCTCTTCAATCAACGGAAAACACACCAGGCAGCCGGGCGTACTTCGCTTCGCTCTCTCAGCCACCGAGGCATCGTCCGTTACCGAATCCACGAGGCTCAGGCCGTTCCCAGCCTATCGGCGAAGAGTGGCCGGTCGCAGCGGTCACAGGCCAGGAGACAAGCATCCTCACCTTCTGGGCCTTCACGCTGGCCGTGAGCCCTGTAGACTTCCGAAAGAGATGTGGTGCAGTGCTGCAGCTAAGGACAGAGTCCTTTCGTATTCTGAGGAACATTAGGGCGCCCACCGGCAGGCTTCGGAGGTGATGGAAGAGACGAAGCCTGGCGTTGCATGGAGCACGTATGTCACAGTTTGGGCTTTGCCAGTGGCGCGCCTCTTTGGGTCCTTCGAGATTCGGCCAGAAGAAACGCATGCCCTCAACAGCCTCGGCACAACACCTTTCACTTGAAGCTTTTCAGCACAAACACGAAGACCTAGGATCTGGCCACAGCAAACCGTGATGTCTTGTACAAGGCCGGCGTGCCCTTGCACTCTGCAAAGGGACTCGTGACCGTGGCAGGGAATGGCAGGGCACGGCAGGGCCTGCTTTGGCACCGGCCGTGGAGACTTCACAGAGCCGCCAAGAGCAGCCGCCTCAGAGCCGAGCTGGCAGTGGGCCCAGCGCAGGCCCAGGCACCACTGGCGCTGGGTTCCAGACAGCTGTCGGTCTGGCAGTCAGAAGGATGCGCAGGACCTGCTGACAACAAGAACAATACGAGTGCAGCAGAGGCATTTAAGAATTGCATCGAGAAGTGGTTGCTTTGAGAATCTTTTAGAATAACCGGGCAAGCACCTGCTGCAGCTGCTGTGCCAGCAGCCTGCCGACAGACCACATGCGAACGCTACTGGCTCGATAGATGGGGCTGCGCCTGCAAGCTGCTAAGGCTTGGAAACACTCCCAGAGCGCCGGCGGTCTGACGACCTCAGAAGCTGAGGAAGAGTCGTAGAGATAGAAGAAAGGAGCGCGCACACACACACACAATCTATATATCTATATCTATATATCTACATCTATCTATATATATATATATGTATGTATGTATGTATGTATGTATTCCAGGTATGCTCAAAAAAGCCACTCCCCTCGGCTCTCTTCTTCTCTGGCAGAGCGATTGGCGAATAGAGATGGCTCTCGGCCGGCCGGGCTCCCGCGCCAGCCAGTGCAAGGCCAAGGAGGCCAGGCAGGCCCAGATGCTGGCGGCCGAGCGCACCGCGAGCCTCGGGCACATGGACAGGTGACAAAAAAAAACTCCACCATGTTTTCCTCTTCTTTCGGAGTGAGAACCCCCCGCCCTCTTTTGTTGGGCTTCGGGCAGCGTGGTGTTGGATCGGGAGGCCCGGTCCTGTAATCGCTGCTCCTCCACGCGGAGCCGGCCGAGGCGCTGGAAGACCGCAGCCTCCCAGCCGAAGCACTTCACCTGGCGCGAGTCTCTCGTCTCTTTTCTGAACTGTCCCTCGATGCACTTAGGCGCCGGCAGTGGCAGAAGCACACTTCAGGTCAGAAAGGAAAGCGCAAGACAGCTCCTCGAGAGCCGGGACACAGAAGCGAACACTCCGTTGGAACGCTGCGGTTAGGCGTCTCCTCTCTGCGACACCGAAGCTTTCCCACCGCCTGACCCCACTTCGGCACACGGCGCTTCAAGATGACCTGCCAAGCAGACCCACCCCTTGCACAGGAACAAAGCGGAACGAACCAAACAGCCTATTTTGCACGATTACACGATTGGCTCATCAAACCCGAAGCCATCTCTCAGATCAGGTGTTGAATGGTGCTTGAACAGATAATGTATCCTGGCAGCCTCGCTGCAAACCATGACATGCCGCAACCGTCCAGCCTCCACTGCTGTGGCCAGTACAACCAAGCTTACGCCAGCTGTCGCAGCAACGCTTGTCGCAGCCACGAGGAGGGCCACGGACAAGGCACTGCCCAAGACGGGTGCCACAAGTCGAAGCCTGAACACTCGACTTGTGTTGCAAACAGCTGAGCTTTCTTCCATCACTAGACGGGCTGAACCCTCTCTCAAAGCCTGCAGCGCTTGGTGAGTGCAGCGACCACTCGGCTTGCCGCAGCCGGCAGGGGCCCTCCGGACACCAGGGCCCGGTGGAAGAGCCGAGAGCGGAGAGCCAAGGCCACCTCCGAAGCGAAACGCACACGAAGCCGAGCCCAAAGAGACCTTCAAAAAGTCAAGACTCAAGTCACTCACGTCTCCAAGTCTCTCCGCCTGCTCGGAGAGCCTCCGGCGCCTGCAGGACGACCGACTCATGGCTGTTGTT
This sequence comes from Symbiodinium necroappetens, assembly GCA_905231915.1. Lineage (NCBI taxonomy): Eukaryota > Dinophyceae > Suessiales > Symbiodiniaceae > Symbiodinium > Symbiodinium necroappetens. Next base: position 6,292 of record CAJNJA010018056.1, on the reverse strand, counting down.
GACCCCGCTTTCACCACTTAGCGGCTTGGCCTGTGCCGCGCAAGCTGCTCTACACAACGACCGATGAGGAACAGTGCGAAGGGGACCTCGCAACTTTCCGATTTGCTTAAGATGAACGGCTCAACCATCAGAAATCGCGCATGTAATTCGAGCGGAAAGGAAGGCAGTGACAGGACACAGTCCATCGAAGAGCTCGCCGCTGTCGGCCGGAGGCTTGGTCCGGGACCGCCACGACGGCATAATCTTCACCCAGCCATGGCAGTGTGCCCCCAAGCTCAAGCTCTTCCAAGACCTTGAAAGGAAACGAGAATGCTGCTCGGAGAACCCAAAGACCAGCATTGTAGTGACCCAGAGGCACCGACAACGCCCAGGGCAAAAACCACCACGGCTTGCATTAACACTGAGACCGTCTCGAGGACGACCACGACTCGAAGCCTTCCGAACGAGCAATGCTTGGGAATGGGATTCATTGAAGCAAATCCTCAGTCATTGTGTTGCAATCAACCAACACACACACACACACGCCTCTGGCAACATAGTGATGCCAACATGCGTATTGAAAAGCCCTCGCCACCACTCTTGGCCTGCCCAAGCAGCTTGAGGCATGAATCCTGCAGCAAACTGGAGGTCCAGCCTCGCGAGTGTCGTACACCACTGCAGCCCGGACGCTGTCGGCGATTGTGTTTCCCTGACGAGCGGATGTGAGGACAAAGGCCATGCTTGTGCGCAGGAACTTCGTCCCTTAACAGCCCACTCCCACCTCTCTGGCCCGCTCCTCAAACTGCGTCGCCGCCTTCGCAAGCGCACGGAGGGTCTGTGGAGCGAAGTCCCGTGGAGCCTGTCACAGCACTTTCGGACACGACCCTGCAACTGTGATCGGACAAATCTCGTTCAAGACAGTTGACAAGCTAGGCTTGTCTTTCGCGCCCAGCGTCCATCTTAATGATGACCCTTCTACCCGAAGTTTCCGCGATTGACGAATGCTCAGGAGGTCTACCACCGTCTGCCTCATAATTGAACTTCATCTGGCTGTCTTGCGTCGTGCACCTGATGGGTGGCAAGAGATGCAGCAAACAACGAGATTCGTCAACTGAAGCCATTCAAAAGATCTGCACGCTAAAGAGCGAGGCTGTCTGCATGATTCGGTGTGAACCTTGTGCATGCGCTTCTGCTGCGAGCTGCAGAGACATCAGGAATGCAACATTGGGCAACGAATTTGGGCTTGCAATCTGTTGCCAGTACGAGGAAAAAGCGATGCACTGCGGCTCTAGTCGTGATGCACATGGTTCTTGAAAATCCACTCCATGTGTGGTGCAGTGTCTTTCGGGCCACCTGGCATGTGCAGCCGAAAAGCATCACTCCAACCTGTAGACATGCAATGACCTAACAGCTCGAGGAACTCAGACTGTTCGGACAGGACAAGCGCCGCAAAGTAGCCGAACTTTTGCTCTGTAGCCCTACGAAGCTTCGGAACGGCGTTACAGAACACCTACCAGGAAATCAAGTCCCATCTCAGTCGAGAGTCGATTTAAAATAATTGCTATGGCACAGGCGACTGCAGGACGTCCGGGAGTGGCGGTGTAAAGTCTATGCTCCTGTTTCTAGCCCCAGGGGTGACCGTACCCCGGCTGACCCCACATGGGCTGTTGCTGACCATACGGCATGCCACACCCTCCACAGCCACAACCGCCACATGCGGCTTGGCCACCCTGCCTGAAGTTGGTTCCTGGTGCAAGAGACCATGCGCTTTCACCTGTCCTTTCATTGTAGTAATATGGCTGGCCTTGCTGGTTATAATATAGAACCCACTCTGCAGGCATCTGAAACATTGCCTGAGCATTTGCACCATACATCGACTGGGGTTGCTGAGCGTATGGAGCACATGGCTGCTGCCATGCTTGCTGCTGCATTGCATGCTGTGGCGCAGCCTGTGGCATCGCCATTGTCTGGTGCTGATGCTGCATGGCCATAGCATGTTGCTGCATAGCTTGCTGTTGCATTGCAACTTGCATCATCTGTTGCTGCATGGCCTGATGAGCTGCAATCGCATATGCAGTATAGGTGTCCTGCATTTGTTGAACATACGCCTGCCACGCAGCATACTCCTCCGCTTCTCGGCGCAATCTCTCTTGGTTCTGGCCTGAAGCCGAGACAGGAGATGAACGCATCCCTAAGAGCTGACGAATGTTGCAAACTGCTGCATCTACAGCTGGCAGGTGCATGGAAAGTTGCTCGATTGGTGTGTAATGAACAGCAGCACCTGAGGCACATTCTGCCGAGCTGCGAATAGCCATCTGGATAGCCTCCTGGTCCACCTTTCGTTGCTTCTGTTGCTCGGCTGACTGGCCATGGACGTAAAAATCCAAGAGCTGCCGGAGCTCAAGCTTTGCAGGCTCCATGGCCACCGACGGCCCTGCCAGCTCCAAGCCTCACTTAACCAGGCCCGAGGCCCAAAAAGCAGAAAAGAAAACAAAAACACTTCTCGGCCCAAACTGCCTTTTTGACTTTTTCCCTCTTGATGAGATCAGACGGGGCGCCAAGCTTGGAGATGCTGCAATCCAAGGCGAACTTCGAAGCGAGCATGTCCAGATCCTCCTGGAAGCTCACAGGCCAATGCGTGGCATCTGGCGGCAGCTCCAAAGTGTCAAAGGTTGCGGGGTCAACCTCGATGATCGCCCCATGCTTGAACTTCTCACCGAAGGTGGCGACCACGGCATCCTCATCCTCCAAGCCCAGCAGGCTGGTTCCGTCGATGGCGGTGATGGTGCAACCCGCCTGAAGATGCGGTTGGCCGGGCTCGTCCTCGACTTCGTCGACGTGCATCCCCCAACATGTCGCAGTGAGTTCAACACCAGCTCCGGCGTCGGGGTCCACCACCAAGTAAGGCTTGCCATCGTCCTTTCCATCCTTTCCCTTCCCGTCCTTTCCATCTTTGCCTTTGCCTTTGCCCTTGGCCTTTCCTTCTTTTCCTGTGCTTTCGGGCATGGTGGCTTCAGGTGCCGGCTTGACGGGCTCCGGCTCAGGGGGCGGCGCATCGTCCTCCTGTGAGACCGAACATCGAAGGCATGGAGGTTTAGCTCGAAAGTGAAACCGCAAACTGTTTCACGAAAACGAATTTACAACACTTAGTTTGCTTCTGAGGTGGGTCATCCACAAGCAAGATCCCACACACCAAATTCCCTGCACGGGAAACAATTGACGGCTTTCGACTCTGGCAGATGCTTCAGAGGTCTGTGGGCAGACACTGGAAGTCGTCGTTTTCTTGCGTCAAGGACCCCGGGACAGATTCATCACGATTGGTATCTTCTCCAGGGGTACGCGTTGATTATAGAAGCTTACTTCTCCAACACAACTATTCAACTAACGCCCTCTAACGAGATGACATTCCATGGAAATCTCGGATCAGACATGCCTAGGCAATCCGATCGGTCCTCCCGATTTCGGCCTGCATACTTCGGTCCAGTGTTCAAGAGTCCCGCCCAGCTTTTCTTCTTCTTCTTCTGTGTGGGAGCCTCCTCTGCCACTGACTCTTTCTCAGTCTTCGGAGCTGGGGCATAGAAGGATCTACCATGCTCTTCAGACGGGACGACGAGCTCGTTCATCAGGTCTTCTGCCTGCTGAACCTTCTCTTCATCGACACCGGTCATCTTTGCCAGGATGATGGCCTGAACCAGTGCAGTAGGGTCTCTGCTTTGCATGGCTGCCTGCAGCTTCTTGGAAGCTGCCAATGACTCCAGCACGGTCTCAGCTTCGTCGATGATGCTTTTTTCGATGCCCGCCTCGGGATGCGTCTCATGACATATGTGTCCATCTACAAACCAAACATGCTTTTGCCCGGTAATGCCTCCTTGGCTTGAGAAATCACGCTTTTGAGCACGACCTCATCACTGGCCTTGATCGCATCCTCAAGTGCCTGGGTGATTTCGCGTGCCTTCTTCCCAGCAACAGAAACGTTCCGCTCCGCTTTCTGAGCCCGCGCCAACTTCTGTGGCGCAGGATTCTTTGTGGCAAAGTCCTGCCGCAACGCGTTAGCCTTTGCCGCCACGTCGGCAGGCAGCGCTGTCACGTTGTAACCTCTGAAAGCGCGCACGTCCGCCTTCCCAACCTGGTGGAAGCCAAGCCAGTCGCGCAGCAGCGAACTCTCGGTCTGTAGCCATGTCGGAATGTTGCCTGTAGGGTGAAATCGAGCGGCAATAATCATGACAAATCCAGGGCATATACGTAACTTTTAAACAAAAAATAAACACGCATATAAATAGATAGATAGATAGATAGTGTGTATATATAAATATATGTACCAGGAAGGAAACAGGCAAGCGTATGCAATGACGGCTACGAGTGCCCGCAAGCAATTTGACAACTTAAAGGCCACATGCACGGCGCGCGTCACCACAGTGTTATGCATGCACAGGCGTGCACATCTAGCGATCACCAGTATACATCAACATATCCGGGCACCGCACCCACCCCAGCACGGAAGAGGCTTGAAGTACTCTGTCTGTGCAACCTTTCTGGCAAGCAAGAAGGCCCCAGTGTCCACAGTGTTTTGCACTTAACGTATGCTTTCATCTCTGTTGTCGGTCCACATCGTATCTCCCCCTGCTTTTTATCCAATTGCACACAGAATCTGCAAGCTAGCCCGCAGAACCCAGAGAGGCTGCTTTATCTCTGAATTAGAAACAACGAGCATCTCTACTCGCCAGCACTTCAAAAGCTGCAACCGTTTACATGTCAAGAAAAGCTACAGACCTGCACTGTCTCTCACCGTCGATACATGGACTGGAAAAGGGTCCACATAAAAGGTTGACTGTACCTAGTTGGTCCACCTTGATTAAGAATCTGGAAAGCTTGTCTCTGTCATGCATCCGGTACAACATGGCATGAAACCTCCGCTGATGCCCCAATCGGAAACATGGAAGCTGCAGCATCTCCAAATTGCAGAGCATCTGTTGAATGCTCGTAACAAGAATATGAAAGCTGAAAGCTGCTAGATTCGCTGCTAGATATTTCCCATACTTGCTGGCGAAACATGAAACAACTCGTTCGTGTATTGACTGTACATGACCACAAGTGCCGGTGTCCCATCGGTTCGCGGCTCGATGAGAACAATATTCATAAGTGGCCAGTGCCATGCTGCTTCAAACACCGTCCTGCGTCAGTTAAGCGTTCTGCTTCGGCCTGGGGTTCATTTCAGCGTGCTGCTTCAAACCTGGGAGATCTTTCCGATAAAATATTGAGGCATTTGCTTTTTGGCAGGACTTGCAAGCAGGGCAATAGACTGTTACCGCACAAGAACCGCAAGCAAGACCTCCATGTAAAGCACGAAATACAGAACACCGCGATTGTAAGGCTCAACACGAGTCCTGGGACAGCATTTCGGCCGTGCTCCGGGATCCACCAGTACTTGCGGAAAAGCATGCTGCGGGCACGGTCCGGGATCCGCTAATGCTTGGCAGCACTTGACTGGTTGCTACCCGCGGGGGCGGGGCATCAAAAAAAAGGAAGTGCATCAACAAAAATCGAATGCAAAACACAAACAAACGAACGAACAAAAATTAAATTTGGAACATATTACAAGCAGCAAACCAGCAGCGAAACAACCCACCAACGAATGCACGCCAAAACAAACAAAGAAACAGAAACACCCAAAAAAACGAAGAAAACAACGACGAACGCACACAACAAAAAATAGACACTCACGCTTTCGCGCGCACACACACACACACCCGCGCGCACGTACAGAAACGTACACAGACACACACACGTGCAAACCCACAAACACACACATCCACACACAAAGGCACACACACAGAGACACGCTTGCAGACCAGTCATCCTTACTTAGATGGATGCTCTTTGTGCCAGTTCGTTACATCATTTTCTTCAATCACATCTCTGCTTGGCATACACGCAATCACTTTTGAGGCCACCGTAAAACAACAGCTTGAAGGGCACAATTTGCGCGGCCATTTCAGCAGGTACGTGAAGAAGGCGTCCGTTCTTCATATCACAGCAAATCTGGAAGGTCTTTGTGTGGCAGCACAATCCAGAAATGCTCGCTACACCCCATGACCTCCGTCATCGTTTCCCGGATCGTANNATCGTAAGGCATATCCAGGTCCTCACTGTCATCCTCCGGTACCGGCACAAATGCGCCGCCTCCGGGAGGAGCAGGAGGAGGATTACCACCGGAACCCAGCTCGATGGGATCATCGTCAAGATCCGGTTCGGGCTGTTGGCACTGTGCTGGCATATCCTCATCGTCCACAGGCATGTCCGCATGTGGATCTTC